>CM076569.1:513759646-513961121 GCA_034641835.2 Pinus albicaulis
AATTGTGAAAACCTCCTATGTACTTTAACAAAGTTTATTGGCTTTGTAAATCTACCCCAAGTAAGAGTGCTCTCTTTCTAAATTCTTGGGTATAGTCTTGCACATTCTGCCCCTTAAGCTGTCTAAAGTTTTGCCAATTCATGATAGTCTTCTGAAGATGAGCAAGAAGATAAAATTTTTTCTTGATAGCAGTAATAAACTCAGTCCATGTTAGAGTTATCTTACCATGCTTCTTGATTTCCTCCCTGGTATTGGCTTCCCACCAAACCAATGCTGCTCCATCCATCCTTAATGAGGCTAATTGTATTTTTGTGTCATCATCATGCAGATTCTGAATCCTTAGATAGAATTCCAGTTGTCTAATCCAGTTATCTAATTTCTCTGCATTAACATCACCATTAAACATTGACAACTCAAATTTGACATCAAGCTTTAACAAAGGATTTCTAACAGTTGTTTTAGTTTTATGTGTCTGATTTACAGAAGTTGAAGAGGATGATGTGGAGAAAGAGGATGATGATGGAGATGGTGGATCACCATTTCCTCCATTCCCTTTCTTTGACTTTTCATTGTCTTTCTTCCCTCTTTAAGAATCTCCTTCTTCTCTTTGGTTTCTAGACCCTTCTCTAGCAATCCTATCATTTCTCTCTTGATAGAGGATCCTAACCATTTCAGTCATATCCAAGAAAGCTTTTCTAAAGATTCTTTCTTCTTCCTTGGGATCCATTTCCTCATGTACTTCTTCTTCTCTTGAAGACATGTTTCTAGTTGATTCTAAGGCTAATGAGGATGAAATGGAAGGTGGAGATAATGGCACCGTAGCCCTCCTTGGTTGAGGATTATCTTGTTCTCTAACCAATTGTCCTTCCCCTCTTTTCAATTTCAGCCTAGTAAGCACCAAATTTGCAAAACAACACAATATTTCTTTGCACAAAATTCACAAAATTTTGAGCTCAACCTACGCTTTGATACCAATCTAATTTGAAATGTGTGAACTAATTATTTCTCATACAGAGATAGACTATAGGGGATTTGACTGGTTATTTCACCTTTCAAAGAAAGGATGAAACCAGAAGCTATCTGGCCCTCTTACAGAGTCTGCCTAAAGAAATAAGAAGTAAACACTAAAGTGATCTGGTAATGAAAGTATTTGTTTTTTGTTTCAAAGTATTCATTAACCAATAATATAAGTGTGCAAGCATGTTAAAGTGTTTTGCAATGGAACAAATGTGTTTTGGAATGGAACAAATATGTTTTGATAAGTGTATAAGTCTTTTTGAGTTAAGTAGACTTATTTCAATTTACTATTTAAGGTATTAAACTCTGAAAATAAACAACAAGAACTCACAGCATATAACAAAGCATCTCCTAAGGCAGTTCAACCCTCTCTTGGGTTACATCTGCCAGGTCCAAAATCCCCCAAATGGGTGTTTCCCTTCTCTTATAATGCTCAATAATAGTTATACATCATGAAGAAAGCCTTAATAGGCAGAAATAGTTTCTTAAACAGAATCAAAGTGCTGGAAACAATAAAATTTGACTGAAAATTCACCTCAAACAGATGAACATAGCCCAATACAGCTGTCCATTCCCAAAGCCCTGGTGGCTCCTCTAGCTAACTCGCTGATAAAACATTTGACAGATTGCCCTGATGGCTCTGTAACCTGTTCCAATAGCTTCAGAATGTTCCAATACCCCCAAAACAAAACAAAAAATCGTTCCAAAAGGACTCTCCTAGCTCAAGTTATGGTCAAAGCCACTTTTGTCCAAGTTTGCCCTAAACAACTCCACCAAAAATGGGCAGACTCTAGTTAAAACCACTAAATGTGGGGCATCCACCATAAAAGTTGGAATCCGCCAAGAATCCCGCCAACTGTTGGGGGCTTAGGGATAAGGGTGCAGGGCCATAGGACCACACCCGTCGCGAATTTCAGTTGGAAACTTAGAGTTTAGCGCAGAGGCATTAATGTCGAACCTTATGATATAATCATGTCTCGCACCTTCCACCGATCCACATGACCTTAACCTTCCAAACTTATCCACCCGTTGGATTAGCTCTTGATTCCCAGCACTGTGGTCTCATCGTCGAGGGGCTGGCCCCCTTACGGCCCCGCTAGAATACAGTTTAAAATTTATAATAAACATCCGCCCATAGATTTATAAGAACCATCTATAGAACGCCCGGTCGGGTCATCCGGCTGCCACAACCCTGACCCGGGCCGGGGTTGAATCCCGTCCGCGACAACATAATTTTGCATAAATCGTCGACTGTTGTTTGACTTCTTGGGGCCACGTGGCCGCCTCCGGGCTGGCCACTTGGCGCCCTCTCATTGGACCATCCAGAATATTCTGTGGAATATTCTATGGAATATTCCCAGAATATTCTGTGGAATATTTTTTTTTAATAATTTTTTAATAAATTCAAACTGAGTCAAATTGGGATTTTTTGCCTCAAATTGAAAATATTCAAAGTTGAAATGGTTCCCTCATATTTATCGGTTGTAGTGTCATTGCGGATATAGGAGCATCTTTTGAGGCTCTTTCTGTCGTTGGTTTGAACCATTTACGAAAAAATAAATTTGAGCATTTTTCCATTAAAGACATGATCTCTGGAGTGATCATTTATAAGCCCCTCAAGCATGAATAAGCTTCATGGTCACAATGTGACTGTGTGTCTCTTGGTCCAACATCACATTGTGACAACCATCGTCATTGGTGGTCAGCTATGGTCCAACATCGCATTGTGACAAAGATTGTCTCAATATGAAAATCAACCATTGTCAATGATGGCCAACCATTGTTAAAAATAACATTGTGACAAAGGTTGTCTCAGTATGAAAATAAATCATGGTCAACCATAGTCCAACGTCACATTGTGACAAATATTGTGTCAATATGAAAATTAAACGTAGTCAACCATGTCTATTTTATGGTTTATAATATTTATCTTAGGGTTTATATACCTTTAGTTTATAATATTAATCCCTTCAGTTTAATATTGTCTCTATGTTAAAATCAATCATGGTCAACCATTTTCAACCATGTTTATTTTAGAGTTTATAACATTTATCTTAGGGTTTATATACCTTTAGTTTATAATATTAGTCTCTTTGGTTTAATATTTTCTCGATGTTAAAATCAATCATGGTCAACAATGTTCCAATGTCGCATTGTGACAAGGATTGTTTCAAAATGAAAACCATCCAAGGTCAACAATGTTTCAATGTCACATTGTAACAAAGATTGTATCAATATGAAAATCAACCATGGTAAACCATGGTCAATCATGGTCAACCATGATGAATCATGGTAAAAAATGGTCACATTGTAACAAAGATTGTCTCTTGGTCTAGTCTCACATTATGACAAACATGATCATTCATGGTCAACCATCGTCCAATGTCACATTCTGACAAAGATCGTCCAACATCGCAATGTGACAAAGGTTGTCTCAATATGAAAGTCAATCATGGAAAACCATAGTGCAACATCGCATTATGACAAAGATTGTGTCAATATGAAAATTAATTGTTCTCAACCATGGTTGACAATGTTTATTTAATGGTTTATAGTATTTATCTTAGGGTTTATATACCTTGGGTTTATAATATAAATCCCTTATGTTTAATGTTATTCTCTTGGGTTGGTATTAATCCCTTGGGCTTATAATATTTGTCTTAGGCTTTATATACCTTGGGTTTATAATATTAATCTATTGGGTTTAATATTATCAACTTGGGTTTATAATACCTTGGGGTTTTAGAATTAATCCCTTCAGTTTATAATATTGATCTCTTGAGTTTATCAATCCAATGGTTCATATTCCTAGGGTATAATATTTCTTTTTCTAAATTGGACTATTCTATTAATATGAAAATAGTTTACACGTCGAATCATGCCTCCGGAATTGCTATGCTAGCCAATTCCGGAGGGATCATAGTTCAAAAAGACCAAAATGACAAAAATAAGACCGCTCTAGATGGGGAAACCGGTCCAAAAATCGCTGCCCTTAGTGGGAAACCAGCTCTAACCAGAAATAACCAAGATTTTTCCAAAATTTTCAAGAAATAAATGCTAACAGAGAAATTGATCAAAAGAGAGAGAAAAAACCTCTCATTGCAGTGGCTTCCTGTCATGCTAAGTGTCTTGAGGTGGTGGTGGTGGCTCCTCAATGATAAGACACCTGTAATCATTAGAAGAATAGTCATATTTCTTCGAGTGCTGAGCTGTGGGTTCTAGCATGGCAGCGATGCGCACAAGGCTGACGCTACCTTTCCACTCCTCACCCATCGAGCATTCTGGACTTCCGCTTCCGCTTCTGGAGGAGTGCCCTTCTAGATTGACCGAAAAAAAATTGGATTTCCGAGAGTGTTGAGGAGGTGCTAGAGAGATTGTCTATTTCCTGGGACGTTTTCTGGAGCCTAACCTAACTCAGATTGAAGCAGCCTCCTAAAATTTGACAGTAATGGTAGTTGTAACTCGAGGTATGTCCAGGGAGAAATCATGGTGGAAATAAGCCAAATTGTCTTCAGGAGGCGGGAAGCGACTGTCATAGTGAATGGAGATTGGTGGGCGTGAGGAATACCCCTTCCTCTTCCACGAGGTGAGACCACATTCCCTATACATACGCATCTTGGAGTAGGAATGAGCGTGAGGGGAAGCTAGCTAAGCGGGCATAGAGGTCGAGTGAGGTGTGGCGTGCCGAGTACGACGAGACGGGGGTGGCGACTGGTGTGACCGATGAGGCTAACGGGGGAGGCGAATGCCACAATGAGAGTGAGGGGGAGCTCGGAGCGAGAGACAACGAGAGGAATCGAAGGCGGCATGACGAGAATGGTTGTAATGGAGGGCGCGACACCATGAAGAGGAGGCTCAAGGCAAGGATCGTACGCATTAGGGGAATTTTTAGGCTCCAAAACAATACCAAGAAAATGTACAACCAAAATAAAATTTATAAGAACCAATAGGATTCAAGATGATGATGTCAACAATGGGGATGATTCACCATTTAAGTAAAAGGGTAAAAATATTAAAAATAATAAAATAATAAAATTATTTTTCAACTTATCTTCGAAATGTTTTACTCAAATTTCAAGTGGGAGTACTGTCGAATGAAAAATTTTAATTTCAGCCATCCAAAGAGTGCCTATGTTGCATAAATTTCATGGACCCTACTACATGAAAAATTAGAAATACATGAAAAAACGTGATTGCAATCACTATTTTCATGTATTTTCTATTTTTCATGTAGCAAGATCCATTGAAAGTATGCAACATGGGTACTCCTTGGATGAGGAATTAAATTTGCATCCAACGAGCACTCCCGCCTTGAAATTTTAGTAAAAAATTTGGGAGATAAGTTGAAAATAATGTTGAAAAAGTAGTTTTTCCTTTTTCCCTTTTTAAAATTTGATGATATAATCAAATCTTATTTTATTATTTTAATTATTATTTTATACTTTAGGAGGCCCATTTTAGACCTCAAAATTCTCCTAATGATGCGTAAATGCAGTAGGGCAAGAGGCGCTTAAGTCACCTTGAGTGCGCTGGAGTGCTTATAGGTCGCAAGACAAGCCCCATGTGCATGGCCATGTGGCTAGGCCATGTGTCGCGCAATGGGGCCTCCACCTTCCATCCTGGATCATACACTCGCATCGTGATTCCTAGGGTATAATATTATTCATAAGGTTTATAATATTTATCCTAGGTTTAAATATAAATCCCTTGAGTTTATAATCATGGTCAACCATGCACAACCATGGTCCAATGTCACATTGCATAAAGATTGTCTCAATATGGAAATAAACCATGGACAACCATTATAAAACATCAATTGCAAATTTCAAATATGGTGTCAATATGAAAAGAAACTATGGTAAAACATGGTCTTCCATGTTTATTTTAGGGTTGAGAGCACTGGGTTTATAATATTAATTACTTGAGTTTAATATTATTCCCTTGGGCTTTTAGTATTAATCCCTTAGGTTTATTAGTGCCTTAGGTTGAGTAATAGTAATCCTACACGATGGTAAATCATGGTCATTCATGGGAAACGATGGTCAATCATGTATTGGCAGGAAAATCAACCATGCTCAATCATGATCAATCATGGTCAAATTCATGTTTGTTTTAGTGTTTATAATATATATCTTAGTTTATGTATACCCTTAATTTAAAATATTAATCCTTTGGGTTTAATATTTTTCACTTGAGTTTTTAGTATTAATCCCTTGGGTCAATCATGGTAAATCATGGGCAATCATGGTCTAATTGGTCAGCGCATGGTCAAGCATGGTCAATCAGCGACTGCCATGGTCAATAACCGTGATCACATTATGGCAAAGATTGTCTCATGGTACAACGTCACATTGCATAAACTATGCTAATCCATGGTCAACCATGGTAAGCCATGGTCATAGGTTGCATTGTGACAAAGATTGTCTCGATATGAAAATCAACCATGGTCAAGAATGGTCACCTGTGGTCAACCATGGTCAACCATGGTCCAACATCGCATTGTAACAAAGATTCTCTCTATATGAAAATAAATCATGGTCAACCATGGTTAACCATGATCCAAGGTCGCATTGTGCAAAATATTGTCTCATTATGAAAACCATGGTCAATATTAATCCCTTGGTTTTGTAGTACAAATTCTTGGGTTTATTAATCTCTTGGGTTTATAGTATAAATTCCTTTGGATTTATTAATCCATTGGGTCAATTAATTACATTGTGACAAATATTATCTCGATATCAATCATAGTCAACCATGGTCCAAAGTCACATTATAACAAGGATTGTGTTAATATAAAAATAAACCATGGTCAACCATGCTTATTTTAGGGTTTTATACCTGGGTTTATAATATTAATCTCTTGATTTAATATTATTCCCCCTTGGGTTATAATATCAACCCCTTGGGTTTATTAATCCAAGGGTTCATCTTCTTAGGGATATAACATTATTCATAAGGTTTATAATATTAATACTATGGTTTAAAAAATTCCTTGGGTTTATAATTATGTTAAATCAAGATGAAACATCACATGGTTACAATGATTTTCTCAATATGAAAATCAACCTTCGTCAATTGTTGTCAACTATCATAGATCATGGCCAACAACCATTGTCAAATATCACATTGTGATAAATATTTTCTCAAAATGAAAATAAAACCATGGTCAAGCATGGTTAACCATGGTCCAACGTCGCATTATGACAAATATTATCTCAATATGAAAATCAAACATGGTGAGCCATGGTCAAATGGTCCAAAGCCTTACTTTGAATTGTGACAAAGGTTGTGTCGATATAAAAATCAGCAATGGTCCATCATGGTTGAACTGCCAGAAGTAAATATTGTCCCAATATGAAAGTCAAACATGGTCAACCATGGTCAACCATGGACCAACGTTGCTTTGTGACAAATTTTGTCTCATTATGAAAATCAACGATGGTCAACCATGGGTAAATTTCGATTCAATGTTGCAATGTGAAAATATGTCTCGATATGAAAACCAACCATTGTCAATCATGATCAATCATGGTCAACCATGGTCCAATGTCGCATTTGTGACAAAGATTCTCTCAATATGAAGATAATCATGGTTACCGATGTCCAACATTGCATTTGTGATAAAGATTGTTTGAATATGAAAATCAAGCATGGTAAACCATGGTCAACCATGTTTGTTTTAGGGTTTATAATATTAATCCCCCGGGTTTAATATTATTCCCATTGGTTTTTAGTATTAATCATTTTGGTTTATTATTCCCTCGGGGTTTATAATATCAATCCCTTGGGTTTATTAATATAAGGGTTCATATTCTTAGGGTATAATATTATTCATAGAGTTTATAATATTAATCCTAGGTTTAATAAAAATTCCTTGGGGTTTATAATCACACAACCAAGGTGTAACGTGACATTGTAATTAGGTTTATACTATTTACCTTACGGTTTATATACCTGATTTATAATATTTATCCCTTGGGTTTTTAGTTTTAATCACTTGGATTTATTATTCTATGGGTTTAGATATTTATATTTGGGTTTATGATATTTATAATAGGGTTTATATATTTGGATTTATAATATTAATCCCTTAGGTTTATATTATCAATCCCTTGGGTTTATGAATCTAAGGGTTCATATCTAAGGGTATAATATTATTCACAAGGTTTGTAATATTAATCCTAGTGTTTCATATATAAATTATTTGGTTTATAATATAAACTTTTGCTTATAATAATATTTATCCCTCTGGTTTATTATTATTCCTTAGCTTTATTATCCCTCGTGTTTTTAGTATTAATCCCTTAGGTTTATTATTCGCTCGGGGTTTATAATATCAATCAATTGTGTTTATTAATATAAGGGTTGATATTCCTAAGCTATAATATTATTCATAGGGTTAAGCATGGTTGATATGAAAATCAGCTTTCATATTTAGGCACATCAACTATGATTTATAAATTACAAATGGTTAATAATTAATTATTATTAAATAATAATTAATTAATACTAACAATAATTAATATAATTATTAGTATTAATATTTATTATTAATAATTAATTAATAATGATAAAATAAAAATAATTAATTAACTAGTTAATTTTTAATAATATTCTAACTAAATCAATAATTATTCATAATTAATAACTAATTAATTAATTGATCATAATAAGTAAATAATTAATAGTTAATAATAATAAATAATAAATAATAATAATAAATTATTAATAATAACCATTAATAATAATAATACTTATTATAATAATATTTAATTAATATTTAATTATTATAATTTATAATTAATAGTTAATAGTTAATAATTTAATAATTAATTATTAATTATTCATAATTAGAGACTATTATAATACTTTAAAATAACTATGTTATTAATAAATAATTATTGTAATTAAGATTATTATTATTTATCAATATTACAATTATTATCGTATAAATATTATTGCTAAATAATTAATTTATATTTCATAATTTAAAATTAAATAATAACAAATTATATTTAATATTTAATAATAATAATTATAAATTAATTATAATTAATAATTTTAACGATAATAATAATATTTTTATTGTAATAATTCTCTTTGTAATATTATTTCTATTATTTTATATTTATCAATGGTAGATACGAATAAAGGCTTTCGTTATATAAACCACATTAATATTTTTAATGTGATTGTGCTAGTTGATAAAACTAATTAGTCAAAACTCCTTATTTCAAGCTTGGAGGTGGATGTATCGCATTGATTTTTAATTTTTGACAAATGGAAAAATGCAACAGTATGTTTGAATAAAATATGCTTCATCTCAAATTTCCTCAAAGGACGGATGACATTTCACCCGCGTTGAAAAACATAATTTAGTTGGACCGAATGGCTTTACAAAGGGAATTTTATCAGCAACATGGCCATTTATGGGCAAAAGACATCTTGGAACTAGTGGAGGGAATCGCATAGGACCGTAAAGGTACATCCACCCCTAACCCACTTTTCTTAATTTAATTCCTAAACATGATCATTCCAATGAGTCCGTTGGTTTTAGAGCTATTGTGTTATGAAATGTTATATATAAAATTCTTTCGACAATAATGGTTAACCACCTCAAACCTATCTCCTTTTGTCTTTGATATCCCCTTAGCGTAATTTTGCTTTGTTAAACGAAGAAAATCCTAGATGGCATAATCACCGCTCACAGAAGCCATACACTCAAATCTCTAAAACCAAAGGTATGTCGATCAAACTTAATTGCTCAAGGCTTACACGCCTGGGTTGGAACTACCTCCAAATCATCTTACATGCTTGGCTTTGACCCCGATGGATTCAATGGACTCTTTGATTCATATCATCCCCAAATCTCTATTCAACTAGATGGAGATCCCTTAGATCCTTTCAATGCCACTCATGGTCTTATACAAGGCGATTTGATATCTCCTTTCCTCTTTCATCATTGTTGTAGAAGGCCTAGAGAGATAGATAAAAGCAAAGTGTGGAGGTCACCTTAAAGGCTTGAATTTATGGGGAGTCGGTCTAACCTTAACCGACCAATAATTTGTTGATTACATAATGCGTTTTTTTCCAAAGTAATTCCTTAAAGAATCTAAATCTATTCTCTCCATCCTCAAGGATTTCATGTGTCTACTTCTATAACTCTCATAAAGGATGAAAAATCCAATGTTTTCTTCTTTAATACCCATCTCCCGTCTTAAACTTCGCTAGCGAACTCTTGGGTTCCGCTTTAGATCCCTACCAAAACAAATACTCGGGGATTCCTCTTTAGCTCAATTCCCTTTGAGTATCTTGTTGGAAAGATCTCCTCAACTGAATTCAATACTTCTGCCTTCAAAATTGATCCTCTAATACTCTTAATTCTCCCAGCTTGCGCGTTCTTTTGAAAGTTGTCTTGTAGTCCATTCCCATCTACCATTTATCGGGATTGGCAGCCCTAAATCTAGTTGTACCGATATGGACAACATCTTTAAGATTTTTTTGTATAAAAAGACAATCAACATGGAGAAAACCCCTTCTCCTAGAAACCAACTAAAATTAAAGAGGCGGTGAGGTCCAGGGACCCAGGACCTGCATCTTTGGCCAGTAGCTGGGTGTTAGAGACTGTGAAAAATGAGTGAAATGAGCAGGCCATACCACAGGCAGACTATAAGTCAGACACTCCCAGTATTAAGACATATGGAATCGGGCAGCCCAAAACAATGATTTTCTTAAGGAACATCGCTTTTGGGAGATCGTGGGAGGAATCATTGCCTGGGCTTTTGGGAAGAAACCTAGTAGCAAAGGGAGAAGTTGTTTCACAGAATTGATTTAGCAAAGAGATTTTCTATTTACTAACCGAATAACAGTCAAAAAATATAGTCATTTCTGGGAGTGAGGGATAGACCAACAATGGAGGAAATGGAAACAAAAGGGACAATGGCATAATGCTCCTAAAACTAGTAATGGGAGGGTTATGAGAAGGAGTTACACTCACAGTACTACGAATTGTAATAGGGGATGAAATTTGCGATGGGGGTATTGAACAAAAGGGATGTTCACAATTCAAGAAGGATATAACATTAAACTCAACAACATACAACCTCAAGTCTCTCAATTAAGGGAAAAACTTTGGTCTACAAAGAATTGGCCAAACGTAGAATTATTTCTTTGCTCATTAAATCATGGAAAGATACTAACTCCGGGATCACCAAACACGGATGGACCACCCCCGTAATATGCGTGATAAACATAATGAAACCATGGAACACCTATTGAATAGGTGTCCGTTGCAAAACAATCCTGCGTAACCTTTCCTTTCTCTTTGAATAGACAAATAGAGACAGAGAACGTCTAAAACATACTATAGAAAACTAGAGAAAGGGGATTCCAAAGCCCTTTCATTAATAGGGCTTGGTTTATAACCTTTGTGATTCCTCCTATGGGTAGTATGGAAAGAAAGGAACAGTGAACGTTTAGAGATGAGACATAAGTGACAAGAAATATGGAAAATAATTATTATTGACAATATCAAAAACCATCCTGCGCAGAAATGGCATCAGACGACTAGAAAGTGAATGCCCATGAGGCTCACATATTGAGGAAACTGAATGCCAAAGCTCAAATTCTTGCCCTTGCTTCCCGGAAATTAAAACCTTTGGAAAGAAAATTACGCGATAAACTAAGACACCTCCACAGTCTTTCTAAACTAAACTATGATGGGGCATCAAAAGGAAATTAGGGACATGTAAGTGTAAGGGGAATATTCGTAGATTCACGAGGAAAAGTATGGAGTATCTATTCAATGAACCTGGGATATGCAAGAAACAATGAAGCGGAGCTAAATGTGGTTAAACATGGCCTCTTGATAGCAAGAAGAGAAAAAATAAGGAAGTACAGTGGAAGGAGACCCAAACTCTTAGACACTAGAATACCTTAAAACTCAACAATGGGTTGGGGTGGGAACCAACCGCCATAGTTGGAGAACATCATAGCTTATTCAGAAATCAAGGATTCGATCCCAAGCATAAAATATATGATTCCCTCGCATATTCGGTGTGCCGAAAATGCACATCTAATCTACTTGCAAATTGGGATGTAACCATCCAGGAAGGCTTCGGATCTAACCCGGGACAAATTGTTATAGGAGGATGGGATAGAAAATATAAAAGACATAGTGGACAAGGATAATAGCCAAAACCAAACTCCCCAATTAGGTGTCAATGATGTGAAGGGGAGGTGTAGGCTCTTACATTCCACGCTAGCCACACAAAGACAGTGCGTTGATGACATGAGACGCAAGGTAGTGGGTGGCTCGACCCATGGGCTGTGCCAACATTCAATGGTGCGCTGAAAGTGAGGTTGGGAATCTAGCCACGCCGCAGGGAGAAAAGGTCAGGGAAAGGGGTTGGTTACCGGTCTCAAGAGATGTCTTTGAGAAAACACCTCAGGCAAAAAGAAAGTTAGTAGAGGAATTGTGCATGACGTACCTGCCTGGCAACCATCAAGCAACAGCTCTTCGGGTATGTGTGCTTGTCTCTTGTCTTATTCGAGCATGGAAGTCTTGTATGGAATGATCCCTTGTCTTCAATAGAAATGGAGGCCTACTATCATGCATTCCGCAGGATGAAAATTCGAAAGAAGTCTCTGCTCGAGCACTTCTGCATTGCTAGGAATGGAAGAGTTTGGTATTTGTCTTTGCATCTCTATGGAAGAGTTAGTGTTAGGGTTTCGTGGTTTTCCCCGGAATTTTCAATATGGTTAATCATGTTCCTTTCGTTTGCCTCTATACTCTAGGTAGGAGAAAGTCCGATGAAGCGGAGGGTGAAGAAACTTGAGAATCGTGGTGTTGATTTTCCCTTAATTTCCCTCACAGGAACCCTCGCATGCTCACCCCCTCTCTCATCAACTTTGGAATTACAATTTCGCACGTAGTTTATATAGCAATGCATGTCAACTATATATCCCCGCATGTCAATTTCAAAGTCTTGTTAATAAATTATGTTATTCGAAATTTCATGTATGTCTTATAATTAGTGTGAGGGATAAGTGGTTCTAGTAATTTTCTCAATATCCACCCTGCTCATGCTTTGAGATTTGATAGAGGCCGTAGGAATTTGGCTAGGGTCATGGATAAGCTACTATATTTTTGGGTTCTATTGATGTCTAGGTTAATTTTCGATTTCCGTTACCAAGCCTATAATTTTCCATTGTATTATGTGTTTCATAGGCTCAATTGAAGCCTCCCATGAATTAAGTTATTGCTTTAGCTCTGCTTTCATTTTCACTCATTGATGATAGCCTCTCCATGTTGAATTTGTAATCTAGGTCTGCTATGGAGAAATGGAAATATTATAAAAAGGTGAAACCATAGGCAAAATTTCGCAAAGCCCCGCCTTGTTGCTTATAGAGTATGCACACAATGCATGACTCAACCTTATATGACTCGTAGGAGGGGCCAGTTAGAAGAAGAATACTTACATAGGCACTGAAAAATGGGTAGAAGTGATGGGAAGGCAACATCTATCCTTCATACAACAGATAATATTTTATTTACTCGACTAAAAATAATGTTGCTCTCTCCATCCATATCCTAGCATTCACCCTCCAAAGATTTGCATGTCGAGGGATACATCGTGTGGAATTGCAAAGTAGTTGTTGGGAGATCAGCTACAAAAGAAAATGGTGAAAGCTCGAGACAGGGAAACTAACTACCGGAAAAAAGAAGGCAAGGACAAAGGTAAGGAAAAGGTGGGACCAAACAAAAGAGGAATAAACCTAGAAAAGAAATTATGCAAAATTGTTTCCATGCCTATGCGTTGGGGACACTGCGGTTAAATCCTTGATTTTGGGATGGGAGAATGATCTAAAACTAAAGTGGAGGAAGATATCACCGATGAAGAAATGGATATGTTTACCGATCCTCGGAATACTAGAGGAAGATTATCTTTGCTAAATGCTTAATTCATCTATATTGGACCATGAAATGTTTATTGGAAAAAGCCATAAAGTGTGCTTTTAGGAAGTGGGAGGACACACGAAAGCAACCTCCATTTTGGCTGAAATATGCATAGATATCCAGAAATCCACCTTCAACAAAGATCACCAAAATGTTTGATTCGTTTGTATGGAACACCAACTTCAAAATATGAATCAATTGGATATGTTGGGGTCGAGTGTCAAGGACTGGCACCATCGAACCGTCCGATGAGTAGCTTTAGAATTTATCGTTTGTTTAACTATGCAAATGGCAGAGAGAGCTGCATTTTTTTCAAATGTCAATTCAAGTAGTAGACAATATACCTTATAAGGTATCTAGAGACAGGATTAAATTGTTCCAATTTTGGTTGGCTTTGGTCTCTGCAGGAGGTGGCCACCGTACCTAGTTTCCTACGAGTAGGTTGAGGCTAACAAGTAAAATATGATAATGTAAACATATTTTTTTGTTTAATGGAAATAAAAGCTAATACTAAATTTACCAAAAAAATTGAAATTTTCATGTGGCGTGATAGTCTTGTTTATCGGCCAGCTCAAAACATAGTCGGAAAATCACAAGACCCAAAATGAAAACATGGAAGAAGTAGAATGTAGCATTTTGCGTACACTATTCACGTGGTCGTTCTTAATGTTGGAAGGAATGATTTTTCTTGATAGTATCAATGCCCAAATTTTGTTTCCAAAGACCGATTCCACATTCCTAGAAATTCATATGCATAACTCAAGACTTTTAGAAGGCAAGTAACAAACTTATTATTCTCTTTTTGAGGATTTGTCATTTGAATTATTTTTCTTTGTAGATCTCAAGAGTCTAGATGATTTGTACCATCACTGAAATTTTGAATTGTCATAAAAGCTTTTTTTTAATGTTCTTATGGAGTGTAAGATATGTTGAACATGCACCTTTATATGTGTTATTTATCTATATGTATTGTTGCTTGATAATGTATTTCCAAACCATTTGATGTGTCTAAACCAGCGGAGAAATGTATGATGCACAGTTGTCAAGGAAGTTTCTAATGTCTCTGGATTCAAGATTAAAGCTAGGAGAAGAATTATGTCTGGATTCAAGATTAAAGATAGAGAAGGTTATTCATTAGAGAAGCGTGCCTGGATTCAAGATTAAAGCTAGGTAGAAGGCTTCTGTTAAAATGGCTGAGGACTTGTGCCTAGCTTTATTTCCCTCAAGTACATGGATGAATCCATAAGCTCATTTTACAATGAGATATCATTACATAGTTGGGTACAAACTGATTGCATTAGTGTGGCAACATATTCTTAAGGGGACCTGACCTCAGTCTCTACAATGAAAGTGCATTTCATTTACCACTTGACCTCAACACGTTTGACTTACTTCGTAATTCAATTCAATCCATATGCTGCAAACACGAGAACCCATTGTGAGAATTATTTTTAAGCATCCTTTTGTAAAGTTTGGCCATCATTTCCTTGGTATGCCGTGGGAAATTGTGGCTTTTTTTAGTGGCACCTTTGCATTTAGAAAGTCTGACATGTAGTTTTACTATAATGTTTAGTAAGATATCATGGCAGCATCATATTTTCCATCCTGAAATATCATTGGAAATTCCTCGCTGTTTGATCTGTGCATTGTCCATACTCACCTTTCCCAGTAATCCTTGTTCAAAGCCCAGTATAAATAATCCAGTATGTTTCAAATGATCTAGAAGGGAAATGCAACTGCTGGGATTTTTCAATAGAGGCCTCAAAACTCTGAGGCAGTTGGTAACTGTGACCACATGTTCTTTCTACTACAGCAATGGAGTCATAAAAATGTTGGAAAATGTCTGTGTTTTGGATAAATTATCCTCAGAAAATTTCTTACTCTTGCCTTTTCGTACAGGAAATAAGAATATTAAAGATTATAAATGGAGCAAATCGGAATAATGTAAGATGTTTGGTCACATGTAGATTCTGAGCTATCCTAGTTACTTCCTACCCTTTTTCAGAACCACGAGAGGAAAATATCAGAATAAATATAAAATGTTTCGTGACACGTTGATTCTGTGAACTATCCTGTTTAATCCGGGGAAAATCTCACTTTCCTACCTCACTGCCAGTACAACTTGTTCAACTGAAATCATACATATCTTAAATTCTAGTCCTGCAATAGTTTATAAATGATTAGAAGTTCTCTCATAGAAAAGTTAAAAAAAATTAGATTTGTGGCAAATAAAGTATTATACTAAATTTTTGGGCTGAGAGGTGCATTATACAACCCAATATGACCCCGATGTGTAAGTATGTCCAAAGCCAAAATAAAAACAAAAAATTAAAAAAAATCTAAAT
Source organism: Pinus albicaulis (assembly GCA_034641835.2). Classification (NCBI taxonomy): domain Eukaryota; kingdom Viridiplantae; phylum Streptophyta; class Pinopsida; order Pinales; family Pinaceae; genus Pinus; species Pinus albicaulis. Next base: position 513,775,967 of record CM076569.1, read on the forward strand.
AATGTTGGGTTAAAGAATAACTTACATAACCATATAAATAAACAATTAAAAATATATTTAAACAATATAAATTTAAAATGTGAATAGTTTTACGAACACTAAAAAAGATTGAGATATGGTAAATAAATAAAAATATAAATAAACGAGAGATATGGTAATGGTAAATAAATAAAACCTATTTTTATACTTACTCCGGAGATAAGGGTAATAAATAAAACATAAATAAACTAGAGTTATGGTTAATAAATAAAACCAGTTTTACTCAATAAACTTTTTTATATTTACAAAACTCAAAAAAGAAGTTTATTTAGTGACACTTTTGGGCCAAATACCATGGGACAAATTATTATTAATACCATGGGCCAAATACCATATTTATAAAAGAGGTATAAAAAGGTAAAATAAATAAAAATATATCAAATAGAGTAGAAATCAACATCTAATTATATATAAAGCCTATGGACCAAATTAATAAAAATACAATGCAAAAAATTTATTAACCCTAACATTAATATTAAAATATTAATATTAATACCAATATTATCATCATTATTATTATTAAATTTAATATTAATATTATAATTAATATTAATATTATTAAATTTAATAAGTTTATATTAATACAATATTAAATTGTTATATATATATATATATATATATAAATCCCCCAGATATATATGGGAGGGAAGAACAAAGACATGATAGAGGTGGAGAAATAGCGGGATTGACAAGAGAGAGATGGAGATAAATCAAAGAAAGGGGAGAGGGAGGAATGAAGAGAGAGAGGGAGAGGAGTGAGAGAGGAAGAGGGAGAAAGAAGAAAGATGGTGAGAGAGAGAGAGAGAAGGAGATAGGATTGTAGGGTAGAGAGAGAGAGGGGGGGCAGGGAGAGAGAAGGAGGTAGGAGAGAAAGGGAGTTAGAGGAATAATGAGAGGAGGAGAGAGGGAGGGATATAGAGATGGAGTTGGAGGGGAGAGAGGAAGAGAAGAATAAATACATATAGAGTGGGAAGTGGAGAGAGAGGGAGTGACAAGGGGGATATGGAGAGAGAGTTTGTATGTTTAGGGGTGAGATAAATAGACGTAGAAGGAGTGATGGATACAAGGGGGGAGAGAATGAGGGAAAATAAGAAAGGGAGGGATATAGTAACATAGTTGGAGAGAGATATAAAGTGATTGGGGAAGAGAGAGGATTTGAGGGTAGAGAGAGAGAGATAGAGGATTGAATAAAGAGAGAGAGGGAGATAGGATTGAATGGAAAAGAGATAAGAGAGAGAGAGAGAGAGAGAAGGAGAGAGGGAGGCAGGGAGAGAAAGGGAGAGAGAGGCTGACAAAAGAGAGACTTGAGAGAGAGGAAGAGAGTGATGGGGGAAAAGAGAGGATAGCAGGGAAAGAGAGATATAGAGAGAGTGAGTGATAGGGAGAGAGGGAGGCACGAGAGAAATGGGGAGAGGGAAGGAAAAGAGAGGGGACTTGAGAGAGGAGGAGGGAGAGGGAGGGATATAGGAGGAGAGAGGGAGGGAAGGCAGGGAGAGATGGATTGGGAGGGAGAGTAGGGGATATATAGAGAGATGGAGGACAAGGGAGAGATGGAGAGAGAGTATGTATGTTTGGGTGAGATAAAGAGACAAAGAAGGAGGATGGAGAGAAGGGGGAGAGAATGAGAGAGAGAGGCATATAGTAACAAAGTTGGAAGGTGAAGATAGAGAGAGACAGAGAGAGGTTGACAGAAGGGAGAGAGAGAGGGAGAGAGGTAGGGAAAGAGAGAGATGGAGGGGGAGAGAGAGGGAGAGAGGGATTCATAAGGAAGATGGAGAGAAATGGAGAGATGATAGAAGGATGGAAGAGAGAGGGCGAAAAGTAAAGGGAGGGCAAGAGAGAGAGAGCTAGGGAGAGGAGGAGGGAGTGATAGATAGATATATTGGAGAAAGACAATGTATGTTTTGGGGTTGATATAGAGAGGCAAAGGGAGATAGAGATATAGATGGAAGGTGAACAGAAAGAAGAGATGGATGGAGTCAGGGAGGGATGGACAAAGAGATTGATAAATATGGAGTGAGAGAGTGTGTGTTTTTGTGGGGGTGAGATAAAGAGAAAAAGAAGGAGATGGAGGGATACATACACACACGTGTGTGTGTGTGTGTGTGTGTGTGTGTGTGTGTGTGTGGAGGTGGAGAGAGGGAATAATATTTCTGCAATATATGCATTGATTTGTAAGATAGATGGTGATTTATAATCCTATTTGATTGCTTGTATTAGATGCATTGATTTTAGTGTAGATTTTTATTTCTATTATTTGATTGCTTGCAATTGCATAGATTTTAGTGTAGATGGTGATTTCTAATCCTATTTAATTACTCGTACTAGATGCATTAACTTCAATGTTGATGTTGATTTCTAATTATATTTTATTGCTTTTGCACTAGATGCATTGATTTCTATTTAATGATTTAGTAATCCTATTTGATTGCTTGCAATAGATGTATTTATTTTAGTGTATATGTTGGTTTCTAATCCTATTTGCTTACTTTCACTAGATGCATTTATTTGATTGTAGATGTTGATTTTTAAATCTATATTTTATTACTTGCATTAGATGCATTGATTTCATTGTAGAAGTTGTTTTCTAATATTATCTTATTTCTTGCATTACATGCATTGATTGGTGTATATGTTGATTTTTATTTGACGTAATTGGATATATAATGATATATTAATTTAAAGTCGTTGGATTAATAGTGTGCATTGATTTCGTATAAGCACACAAAATTATTGACAATGTAGATTGATTTTTTTGTTATAGTAATTAAACCTAATAATATTGGAGAGCAAGAGAGACAAGGTATGATGTTTACTACAAATACCAACCTAAATATTTAACCGATTTATGATTTCAACTATATTTTTCATATAATTGATATGAAAAAGATGACAAAACTAACAAGGTGACAATAAGAATAACAGAAAAAAATATTTTGAGATTGATCACAATGAAGGTTATTTCATCATTTTTCATTATTAAAGTCATTTTACAAGATACTATCTCAATAAACCGAGGTAACTAAGAAAATCTAAAATTAAAATGACTCCATAAATCTCAACATATTTAGCATATTTATAATGGTTATATTAACATTAGATGTATTTACATATTATTGATAACATTAATCATATGTTCCTCATATTATTGATATTTTCTTTGGCCGCACACGACTAAAACTGCCCTAGGATCCATCTTAACTGATCTATCAGTGGCCGAGAGGATCAAATTCGAGGCAAACATTTCTTCAAGTTTTTGTAGACTAAAAATGAAGGTTTTCACCTCGATAGATTTGATCCCTCTCAACGCTTGATAGATCTAGAGTTAAGATAGATTCATAGATTTAGTGAAAATAAAATATTATACTAAATTTTATATCAAAATTAAAAAAATTCAATCACTTCACTATTTTTGACCATGGATCAGAGTAAAAGAGTCGGTGGAGTGTTAAAATTAGAGATATGTTGGACTTGTCTAATGACATTTGTATTATCAATTTTTATGTTATTCATAACTTTTATTTTCTGCTATTTATTAGGAAAAAATAAATAATGTATTAGTAGCTGAACTTTCAAACTTTTTATCATGAAAGTTATGTTTATACATTCGTTTGTGTTTTGGAAATGGTAGAGATGTCATTAGGGTAAAAGAGTCGGTAGAGCGTTAAAATTAGAGATATGTTGGACTTGTTCAATGACATTTATATTAACAATTTTTATGTTATTCACGACTTTGATTTTTTGTTACTTATAAAGAAAAAATAAATAATGTATTAGCAGCTGAACTTTCGAACTTTATGTTTATAGATTCGTCTGTTTTGGAAATGGTAGAGATGTGATTATAGCTATTTTGAATTCAACCTCGGTAGTTACATTAATGTAAATTTAATTTATATAAAAATGGAAGGAAAGTTATAATAATTGTTCGTAAGAAAGTTATAACAACTATAAGCAGATTAATATAATGTTATTCCAATGCTAGAAAAATATTGTACCATACCTCACTTAGTGAAATGAATTATAATATTAATTAATATTTATAGTTAAAATAAATAAATTATTTAAAATTTTAGTTATTTTATTTAAATAATATTTTATTTTAATTCTTATTTCATATTTTCTTTTAAATAATAAAGATAATGTAATTTACTATCAAAATTTAATATGTCATATTCTAAAACCTTTTATGTCATGGAATTAATGTGATGATGATATTCAAATTATTGTAAAAATAAGATTTGGACTTATATTAAATCAAATTGAAAGTTCTTTTAATGATTTCTTTAGGATTATAGATATTTTTCTAAGGGTTTATAAATCTTTGGTTTATTATATTAATTTTTTGGGTTTAATATTGTCGCGATGTTAAAATCAATGATGGTCAACCATAGTCAACTATGTTCCTATGTCGTATTGTGAAAATGATTGTCTTAATTTGAAAAATCAATCATGGTCACCATGGTCACATTGTGACAGTAGATTGTCTCTTGGTCCGACATCACATTCTCGACAAACATGGTCATCCATGGTCAACCATGGTCGAATGTCACATTGTGACAAAGATTATCTCAATATGAAAATCAACCATGGTCAATCATTCTCCAATGTCGCATTGTGACAAAGGCTGTCTTAATATGAAAACTAAGCATGCTCAACCATAGTCCAACATCACACAGACAAAAATTGTGTCAATCAAAATCAATCATGGTCAACCATAGTCAACCATGTTTATTTAATGGTTTATAATATTTCTCTTAGGGTTCATATACCTTGGGTTTATAATATTCATCCCTTAGGTTTAATATTTTTCCCCTGGGTTTAATCCCTTGGGTTTATAATATTATTCCTCGGGGGCTTTAGAATTATTCCCTTTGATTTATAATTTCAATATCTTGGGTTTATCAATATAAGGGTTCATATTTATAGGGTATAACATTATTGATAAGGTTTATATACATGAATCATAAGGTTTAATATAGATTCCTTATGTTTATAATCATGTTCTACCATGTGCAACCATGGTCCAATGTCACATTGTGACAACATTATCTAATACAAAAATCAATGATGTTTAAACATTGCATTGTGAAAAATATTGTTCTAATATGAAATCAACCATGGTAGAACATGCTCAACCATGCTTATTTTATGGTTTATAGTATTTATCTATGGGTTTATATTAATAGGGTTTATAATATTAATCCCTTGGGCTTAATATAAGTCTCCATACGTTTACAATCCCTCAATCATGGTCAACCATGGCGAATAACCATGGTCACATTATGACAATGATCGTCTCTCGTCCAATGTCACATTGTGACAACCACCATCATTAGTGCTCAGATATGATCCAACATCGCATTATGACAAATATTATATCAATATGAAAATCAACAATGGTCAACGATGGTAAACCATCGCTCAACATCACATCAACAGGACAAAGGTTGTTCCAATATGAAAATCAATCATGGTCAACCATATTCCAATGCCACATCAGGACAAACATTGTGTCAATATGAGAATCAAAACGTAGTCAACCATGGTCAACCATGTTTATATTAGGGTTTATAATATTTATATTAGGGTTTATATACTTTTCATTTTATAATATTAATCCCTCGTTTTAATATTGTCTCGAAGTTAAAATCAATAATGGTCAACCATGGTCAACATGTTAAAATGTCGCATCATGGACAAGGATTGTCTCACATGAACATCATCCATGGTCAACCATGTTAAACATCGATTGCAACAAACATTTGCCTCAATATGAACATCAACCATGGTAAACCATACAATCATGGTAAACCATGTTCAATCATCGTCAACCATGGTCATTAACCATGGTCACATCAGACAAAGATTGTATCTTGGTCCAATGTCACATTGTGACAAATATTGTATCCTCGTCCAATGTCACATTATGACAACATGATCATCCATGGTCAACTATTGTCCAACTTCGTATTGTTGCAAAGGTTGTCTCAATATAAAAACCAATCATGGTAAACCATAGTGCAATGTCACATTGTGACAAAGATTATGTCAATATAAAAATCAATTATGGTCAACCATGTGTTTATTTAATGGTTTATAGCATTTATCTTAGGGTTTATATACCTTGGTTTTTTGTAATATTTCCCTCTATGTTTAATATTATTCCCTTGGTTTTTAGTATTAATCCCTTTGGTTTTATTATTCCCTTGGGTTTATAATAGTTATCTTAGGGTTTATATGCCTTGGGTTTATAATATTATTCCTTGAGTTTATAATACCTTGGGGGTTTTAGAATTAATGCCTTCGCCTTTATAATATCAATCTCTTGAGTTTATCAATCTAATGATTCATATTCCTAGGGTACAATATTATTAATGAGGTTTATATTATTAATCCTAGTGTTTAAAATATAAATCCATTGGGTTTATATCATGGTCAACCATGCACAACAATGTTCCAATGTCACAATGTGACAAATATTGTCTCAATATGGAAACCAACTAGGGCCAACCATAGACAACCATTCTCAAACATCGAATTGTGACAAATATTGCTCTAAGAGAAAACAACCATGGTAAAACATGAAACTATGCCACTTTAGGGTTTATATACCTTGGGTTTATAATATTAATTTTAGGTTTAATATTATCTCCCTTGGGATTTTATTATTAATCCTTAGGTTTATTAGTGACTTGGGTTTATAGTTTATTAATCCTAACTTCCATGGGTCAACGGTCATTCATGGGAAACCATGGTCAATCATGGTAAATCATGGTCAACCATTTTTTTTTAGGTTTATATATCTCCTGAATTTATTTTAGGGTTTATTATTAGTACTGTGTGTATAATATTAATCCCTTGGGTTTATTAATCTAAGGGTTCATATTTATAGGGTTTAATATTATTGAAAGGGTTTATAATATTAATCCTAGGGCTTAATATAAATCCCTCTGGTTTATAATCCATCAAAGTTTATAAAAAAATTCCACACGATCAACCATGGTCAACTATGGTCTAATATCGTATCGTGACAAGGATTGTCTCAATATGAAAATCAACAATGGTCAACAATGTTTATTTTAGGTTTATGATATTTATCTTAAGGTTTTATACCTTGGGTTTATAATTTCGGGGTTTTAGTATTAATATCTTGGGTTAAATATAAATCTCTTAATGGTAACCATGGTCAACCATGGTCCAACTCCACATTGTGTCAAATATTATATCAATATGAAAATAAACCATGGTCTACCATTGTCAACAATAGCCAACAATGGTCAATCATGATCATCCATGGTCCAATGTCACATTGTGTCTCAAAGATGAAAGTAAGCCATGGTATAAAATCACATCGTGATAAAGATTGTCTCAATATGAAAATCAAACATGGTCAACCATGGTCCAACGCCGCATTGTGACAAATATTGTCTTTAATATGAAATAAACTATGGTCAGTAATCGTTAATCGTGGTAAATCATATTTATTTTAATTTTTATAATATTTATCATAGGGTTTATATACTTTGGTTTATAATATTTATCTTATGGTTTATCATAATATTTTCTCAATATGAAAAATCAATCATGGTCAACCATGGTCAATCATGGTCAACATTGGTCAAACATGGTCAATTACTTGGCCAAATCATAGTTAACTATTCTCAACACTTATCGAACGTCACATTGCTAATAAGGGTTGTCTTAATATGAAAATAAACATGGTTAGCCATGGTTTAACGTCGCATTGTGACAAATATTGTTCCTAATATGGAATCTCAAATCTATGGTCAACAATGGTTACAATGTGACAAATTTTGTCTCTTGATCCAATGTGAGATTGTGATAACCATGGTAGAAGCATGGTCAAGTACGGTAAAGTGATGGTCAATCATGGTCTACATTGGTCAATGAAGCATTGTCAACCATGGTCAATCATGATAAAGCATGGTCAATAATGATGGTCACATTGTGACAAAGATTGTCCCATGGTCCAACATCACATTGTGATAACCATGTTCATCCATATTCAACCATGGTAAGCCATGGTCCAACATTGTAATCGTGCTAAATATTGCATCAATATGAAAATCAACAAGTTGGCCAAGAATGGTCAATTTATAGTGAAACCATGGTGAACCATGGTCCAACATCGCATTGTGACAAATATTTTCTCAATATGAAAATCAATCATGGTCAGCCATGGTCAACCATGGTCCAAGGTCGCATTGTGAAAAACTTCCAATATGAAAAATCACCATGGCCGAAGGCTAATCACTTGGGTTTATTAATATAAGGGTTCATATTCCTAGGGTATAACATTATTGACAATGCATTTATAAGCATATTCGTAGGGTTCAAATATATAAATCCCTTGGATTTATAGTACAAATTCTCTGGGTTTATTAATCTATTGGGTTTATAGTATAAATTACTTGGGTTTATTAATACGTTGGGTCTATTAATTTCATTGTGAAAAATATTGTCTCGATATCAAATTGTGGTCAACCCCCGTCGAAATTCACGTTGTGACAAAGATTGTAGTTAACATAAAAATAAACCATGCTCAACCATGGTCAAACATTTTTATTTAGGGTTTATAGTATTAATTTATTGTTTATATAGCTTTGATTTATAAGTATTAATCCCTTGGGTTTAATATTATTCCCTTAGGTTTATAATATCAACCCCCTTGGGTTTATTAATATAAGGGGTTCATATCTCTAGGGTATATTATTATGCATAAGGTTTATAATATTAATCCTAGGGTTTAATAAAAATCCTCGGGTATATAATTATGGTAAAGCAAGAGTAATGTCACATTGTGACAATGATTGTCTCAAAGAGGGAAAATCAACCTTCGTCAACTATTGTCAATCATCATCAACTATGTGTCAACCATGGTCCAATATCACATTGTGACATATATTTTCTCAATATGAAAATCAACCATGGTCAACCACGGCCTAATGTCACATTGTGACGAAGGATTATTCAATATGAAATCAAACATGGTCAACCATAGCCAAATGTTCCAATGTCGAATTGTGACAAAGATCGTGTCAATATAAAAATAAACCATGGTCAATCATTGTTGAACATCGCATTGTGAAGAATATTGTCTCAATATGAAATTCAAACATGGTCAACTATTGTCCAATGTCACTTTGTGACAAATTTTGTCTCATTATGAAAATCAACCATGGTCAATCATGAATCCAATGTCACATTGCGAAAAAATATGTCTCGATATGAAACCGACCATTGTCAACATGGTCAATCACCGTCGTTCATAGTCCAATGTCCCATTTGTGACGAATATTATCTCAATATGAAGATCACCGTGGTCCAATGTCACATTTGTGACAAAGATTGTTTGAATATGAAAGTCAAGCATGGTTAACCATGTTTGTTTTAGGTTTTGTAATATTTATCTTATGGTTTATATGCCTTGGGTTTACAATATTAATCCCTTTGGGTTTATTATTATTCCCTTTGGTTTGTAGTATTAATCCCTTGGATTTATTAGTGTCTTGAGTTTATAATCCCTTGGGGTTTTAGTATTAATCCTAGGGTTTAATAAAAATCCCCTTTGGGTTTATAATCATGGTCAACAAAGGTGGGAACGTCACATTGTAATTAGGGTTTATAATATTTATCTTAGGGTTTATATACCTTGGATTTATAATATTTACATCTTGGATTAACATTATTCCTTGGGGTTTTTAGTTTTAATCCCTTGGATTTATTATTCTCAGGTTTATATTATTAATCCTCGGGGTTTATAAATCTAAGGGTTCATATTCCTGGTGGTCTAACATTATTCATAAGGTTTATAATATTAATTCTAGCGTTTATTTATTATTATTATCATCTAATTTTGTCACATAAGCCAAACACCAAATTGGTCTATGAGACTTCCTCTTGTTTGTGGGACAAGAGACCCACCAGGTAACGATTTGATATAAAGTCTAGTTGAAGGCATACATACTCAACCCCCCTTTGTTTTTTAACATGTGACCTCTTACAGTGAAACACAAGCTTCCCTAACCATTAGGCCCACTCAAGTTGTATAAACCCCTTTGGTTTTATAATGTTTATCTTTGGGTTTATAATATTTATCCCTCGAGTTTGGTATTATTCCCTTGGGTTTATAATCCCTTAGGTTTTTAGTATTAATCCCTTGATTTATAATATCAATCACTTAAGTTTATTAATCTAAGGGTTGACATTCCTTTAAGAGTATAATATTATTCATAGGGTTAAGCATGATTGATATGAAAATCAACCATGGTTAAGCATGGTCAACCATGGTTTATAGATTACCCATGATTATTAATTAAATATTATTAAATAATAATTCAATTAATATTCAATTAATAGTAATTAATTAAATATTAATAATATTAATAATAATAGATTAATTAAAATAATTAGTTAATCAATAATTTTTAATAATATTTGAAATAGATAAATAATACTCATAATTAATTAATAGTTAATAATTAACTTATAATTAATAATTAATGATTTAATAATTAATTATTCATAATTAAAGATTATTATAATCATTTTAAAATAATTATGGCAATTAAATAATTATATTATTAAGATTATTATTATTTATTAATATTATTATTATTATTTTATATTTATCAATGGTATATAGGAATGAAGCCTTGCTTTCACTCAAACTTATTAATATTTTTAATGTAGTTATGGTACTTGGATAAAACTAACACAATCATATATTAATAAATGTGATACAATCATATGAATAAATGTATATATATATATATATATATATATATATATAATTTAATATTAATATTAATTAATACATAATCAATAATAATTATTACATTAGAAAATATTATAATTAAGAACAGAATTATTATTATGTTTTATTTTATTTTTTTTATAAATAAAAAAAAATTATAATAGAATAAATTGGATTAAGTAATTTTTTTTAAAAATATATATATAAACTCCAACAAATTGATTACTAAAAAAACATATTATTAAAAATAATAATTTAACGCAATTATATTTGGTAAATTATTTTATAATAATAAAGTATGAAAATAATTTTTAGAATAGTTATGAGAAGTTGAATTTATAGTTTAATAGTTGTATATGACTATGTGGATATAGGTTTTCAATGTGAAAATTTTTAAACGACTAGAATGTCACTGTGAAAAGTCCGAAGGAGTCCAAAAGATATCAAAAACCCTTAAACATTTATGTCCAACACAAAATCGGTGTGAAGAAAATCACGGAGTGCCTCTATTTGTCATTTATTGTTCTGTCTACTGTGCGCACAGGAGAGCAAACGAGTTACACCCTACAATTCAAATATCTTCTGATTGAAGATCATAATCATTTGTCAGATCAATAAATTGACGTCGTACCAACCATTTGTATCAGCATCACATTTTGTCTTCCTTATAATTTGCTTTAGCGTTGGTGATGTTGAGAATCTCGTCCACCAGGAATCCATCTTTTGGGGGCATAATAATTTTCTCCCCATCACTCTTTCTCCTGATCCTCCATTTTCGCTTTCAGTTTGGCCAACAGTAGCAAGTCGACGATAACCAGATAAGGTAATTAGTAATTACTAATAATGATTGAATGAATCATTCATTGTAAAAGCGACACAGATACTATCGGATTCGGTACTTCACATTCGTGATTACTATTAACACCTCCAATGATTCACTGTAAAAATAACAAGATAGTGTCATTCTCCAACCAACAACTGATAATCACACTTTGTTCATTTGAGGCCGGCTTTATTCCTATTATTATTTTTCACCTAAGTTTTCAGTATATAAATATTTGTTAAGGTATGCCACTACAAAGCCACTTCATGCATTATTGCTAGTTCTTCAGCAGAAAACAACGTATGATTACTAATCTTTACTCAGATTTATTTGATTTGGGAAAAAGTGCCACGCCGTTGGGTATATTTGAGCAAATAATATCAACTTCTTAAAAGTGTATTCAGTGTCATAATTAGAATCATTTCTGTATGTCATCTTTAAGAAAAGGACTATGTTTCTGTGATGGGTCGTATCGTGTTCTTTTCATTTTATGCTCCCGTGTGTGGTGTGGTGTTGTGTTGTATGGTTGAGTGTTTTATTAATTTTTCTTAGAATTCGTTGGGCCAGTAAAGGATTGTTGGACCGTCCACTGCAGGGTGCAGGTTATTAAATTTGTAATCATGTGTTTGTTTGCCGCTTAAGATCTGAATGGTGGTGTTTCAATGAGGAGATAGATTTTCCATCTTGGCTACCCTTTTCTATTTTTGGTTATTTTAGCCTTGACCCGTGAAAGGTTTTGTGTGTTTGAATGGTGATTTCGGTGATAATAAAGTAGTTTTTGGATATTTTGTTTTTTATTTTATTCTTATCCTGATGTCTTGACTCATCAAGCCTTTAAATCCATGTTCTTCGTCCTTTTATCTACAATATGCATTTGGGGTGGAAATTTTATAGGTGGTAGTCTTTTCGCAGCTTTTTCTTTGACTTATGTGGTCAACTGTTCATGTGAGGTAGTGGAACGTGCTTTGGTTTATTGAGATTCATGGCATATAGTATTTTTTTGTTCTTGTTATTATTGATAATGTTAATTTATTTTTGAAATCTAAATTTTTGTGATCCATTGTAAAAAATTTAGATAATGATCAATATATGTAATAAAACATGGTTTTCCAACCAATCAGTGTGGTTCATCATAGTCCTAATAATAAACCAAACAATTAGTTGGTTCGAAACACATCGACCATATTCTATTGCATCTTGATTTATGCTCTTGTTCTTATAAATGGTGTATCAATTTTTTTCATAAAATAGAGTTTAGTTGTCTACTTTCTAAAGAAATGGAAAACTTTATGATCTAACATTATGTTAGGCATTTAGAAAACCTGGTGTACTATTTTTCATATAATATAATTATTAACAGCGATTTTTTTTTTAAATCTAAAGAATTTTCTTTGTTTTTTAATTAAAATTATAATATTCATTTGTCTGGAAAGTGCAACGCTTCTTGTTGCCATGGATATAATACTTTGCACCAACGATATCACAACCTCTCAATAGTGTATTCAGAGTTATAAGGACCATTTCTTGGATTGTTGTATATCATCTTTAACGAAGAACTATGTTCATCTTCTCCTCGCTTAATTCATTATATATATATATATATTATTTGCATTCTCAGAATATATTTTAATTTATATAATATTAAATATATTATTTATTATTTTTTTAAATAAAACAATTTTTTTATTTATAATTTTAAAATATAAATTTATTTAAATATTTATGTTTTGTTATCGGAGTATTTTTTGAATTAATTTTGTTTAGATAAGAATTTGCCTTTCTTATGTAAGAAAACATGTTAATGACCCAAGACCCAAAATCATCTAGCAAGAGTGAAAATTTCCTCTACCGATCACCAACCACATAAGATGATTTGGTTTTCCTCGAATAACAGTGAACCTTCATTAAAAGATAGTTAGTAATGAATAGCATCACTATTGGTTTGAAAAATTATTTATGATAGATTTTCCATTTATGATGAATTATGATAAATTATGATGAAATGTTTGGATGTTACATATTCTCAGCCATAGTTTAACTAATTTTTCAACATTCCCCTTAGATTATAAGCAAAGCTGAAAACCTCAAGTATATAAGTACAAGCTTTTTAATATTAAATTATAAAATTACACCAATTTAATATTAATTTTATAACCATGTGGTCTTGATAGGTGATCGGTGCTTTGTTAATGTACTCTGAGATGTGAAGTCATGGTTATATTGGACATGATGAAGATGTAATGTGCCAAACTTACAAAAAAGAAACATTAATTTAGGCATTATGTACTAAATGTAAAATAACCGTAAACATAACTCGAAGATGATGTCCTCATAGCATAATGAAAGTGATGATTTTGTTAGATGCTTCACAACATCATATTGATTTCATACCATAGATCCATTTTAAGCATGGATCTAACATGAGCCCGTAGATCAAATCTTTTATAAAAACTTATTTTAGAGTGCAAAAAAACATGTACATTTTTTATTATTAAATTATTTTTTAATGTTATATAGATTACATGTGCATTGAGCCATTTATTAAAATAATATTATACTTAATTTTTTATTATTAATAAATTTTAAAAATACATCAATATTAATTCATATGAAATATTTTAACACACACACACACACATATATCACTCTCGATATCAGCTTGTTAAACTATTTTGAGTCTCATAATGTCTAAACATCTTACTCACATATTTTAATACTACTTATTTCACATGAAATTATATTAGGTCATATGGACAACTAATTAAATATGCATAACATTTTTTTTTTCTTTTGTATTCTAAAATCCTAGTACTTGTTTTTTTATTTAGAGAATATTTTATTTTATTTTAAAATTGTTTTTTTTTTTATGTTAAGAAATCGGTATTTCCTTTGATGTAAGGAAACATGTTAATGACCTAAGATCCGTATATGGAAAGAGTGAAAATTTCTACCAACAAGGTAATTACAAAATGCTATGTTTTTCCTTCAATAATAGTGTTGGATCAACCTTCATTAATGAAAGATAATAATTAGTAATGAATATCATCACTATTAGTTTGAAAACCTTAATTATGATAAATTTTCCATATATATATATATATATATATATATATATATATATATATATATATATATATATATATATATATATAAAGTAAATTTATTATGTAAAATTAATGGAAACATGGGAATTTTTTGATATACATATTATCTAAAACATGGTTGAACTAATTCTTTCAATATTCCCTTATATTATGAATGCAATGAACTCTAGTATATATTTACATTTTTTGTGTATCAAATTATAAAATTAAACTAATTTAATATTAATTTAGGGTGTAGATCGGGTCTTGGACATAGATCAGATCGGTGTTTAATGTACTATTTGATGTGGAATTAAAGGAAACTCAACTTATTAGTGATTTGGGAAGATGTAGGTCCACCAAGCTACAAAAAAATATTAAGTTAGGCATTATGTGCACTAAATGTAAATACAATCGTAAACATAATCGGACTATTATGTGCGATTTACCGGGCTCATTTATTCATCTCCATCAGCAAGTACATATAAAAATAAAATCAAGGCAGTAACATCCCACTTTCTGGGTTAGCGTATCTCCATGCAAGAAATTTCATATGTGTAAACTTAGTGACATCTCACTGCCGAAAGTATTTGGTGGGTGGGTCTACCGGAGTTCAAGACTTTCTCGCTGTGCTATTCTTATCAAATCACTGGAGAGCACCACGGAAAATAGTATATTGGCAGAAGGTGACTTTGAGCAAAGTACCTTCTGCCGGATACAACTATGTCGCATTTATAGAATTACTATGTTTCCCGTAAAGAGAGGTTCTCGCCATATGGCTAAGTTTTCAAAAGGTCATGGGCATGTTAGGGAGCAACTCCTTGATTGGAGGTTTGCATCAAAAGAAATCATTCTGGGAGTGATAGGTTCTTAAAAGTACCTATTGAGAATGGGTTGCAGTTCACATCTCAAATATTATCACCGACACAACAAGGTATTTTCTTCTTAGCGTGTGATAACTTGTTGGTAGTAGGTTGACCCACATGGCGGACTGCAGACTCTTTGGGTCCGATTGGCGAGGATGCTAAAAATTAAAGAATACATCACCTACAAGGGATGTTTTAAGTCATTCGTCGCAGTGGGGACTGCATTGTATGGAACAAAGGCAGCAGCAATGTACCATTGAAGTAGTCGATATATATTGGGGGGTATTATTCAAGGAAAGGTGGAGGACAATTGCATCTCCCTTCATCACCTGGAGGTACCACTTCTAAAACACCTGCTGGTGGTCGGTTTGGAAAATCGCATCCTTACTAGACACTCGATGAAAATAGGTTTTCATGGGCTAGATGTTGTTTTTATAGGGTTCAGAACGAGACGTACTCCAACATATTTTCTTTCTTTGTCCTTTCGTCCTACATCGGGGGCCTCTTTTTCCAAATACTTTATAATCCCGTACATGAAGGCTTGCTTGCCTTCTTGGGTTATGGAGTGATTAGGATGTTGCCCCTTCCATTTCGGCAATCCCCTTTCTTCCTCATATGGGAAGTCCGCGAGCGTAACTCATTTTGTTCGATGGATGCCAAGTAGACCTAGTGCATATATATGGGGCTATAAGGATGTGGACGTTGCAACTATTAATCCCCCAAGTGCCTACCAAGGATCTCTCTATGCATTAGGCCATGATCTCATCCTTCCCGGAATCTATATTTTAGCTTGCGGCCAAAAAATGGGATTTGCGGTTGTGGGGGATGGTTGCGACTTGCAAATGTGGTCCGGGAACAAACACTACAGCAAAACTAATGGCCCTGGTGGGTATTTTGTATCAAGGCGGCTAAATATCTGACCGAAAGATCCAGACGGGCATGGGGATGCAAAGGTGGTGACTGTGCTGGATCAATGGATCTATTGTTTTCTCGTCCTGGCTTGGAGTGTTGACAGCCCAGACATAAACTCCCTCATCCAAAGTCCGGATAGGCCATCTTTGCTCCATATATTCCGAGAGTTAAACACCGTTGTTGATCGTCTTTCTAAGATGGGATTTCGGGATCCACGCTGTGGAACATATCGATTGCCTGAATACCTAGCTCGTTGAAAGAACAAGAAATTATTATCCCGATTCGACAATCTTGTGAAGATTTTGGGCGCATACAAGATCAGATGTCAAACGTAAGGGGAAAATTTGACAATTTTTGTCTTTGAATTCACGGTAGGGTGGAGGCGTATCCCGAACATTATTTATATATCTATTCTCGATTGGTTTTAACCAATGTAGAGCGTGTTGAGATCATACCCCGTCTTTACATAGTTTGTTTTAAATTTTAGCATATCATGTCTATGTATTTTTGGTTCCATATTCATGGAATTGACAAGGTATACATTTGAAATTATTGTAATGATGTACCTTTATCTAATAGAAAGTGTGCTTTTTCAACTTTGAAAGAAAAATGTAAACATAACCTGAACGATGATGTCCTTGTAGGATAATTAAAGTGTTTTATTTGTTAGATTTCACAACATCATGTTGATGTATATCAACATAGATCCATTTTGCCATGGATCTAACATGAGCTCGAGAGAACAAATTTTTTAGGCAAGTCTCATTAGAGTGCGAAAAGACATGTATATTTTTTTATTGTTTAATTTTGTATTTTTTGAATGTTGCAGATTACATAGCATGTGCATTGAGCCATTTTATGACTTCGCACATGTCAAGCTATTTGTTACGTTTAGATCCATCTAACTCGTGATCTACTGCGCCGAGAGGGATCAAATCTCTCGAGGTGCAACCTATTTTTTGAGTGCAAAACTTGAGGAAAGGCTGTAGGAATTTCGAGAGGATTTGATCCTCTCGCACATGATAGATCCAGTTAGATGGATCAGTTGGGTTCCACGGAGGCATCACCATCACATTTTTCGCATTATTAAAATTTTTTGTATTTTTGAGATGTACATCATACTTTGAAATTTTGAAGATTAGAAACAATAAATTCTTAACAAATGTTATTAATATAAATATGTTTGGTGATCATAAAAATTAAAGTAATTAATATATTAAATAACAAAACACCTATCATATCATTCAAATGTGATACGAATGCAAAGTGACAATGTAACGTTTGGAATGATAGAAACATGAATAATAAGAATGCACTCAATTACAAATAGTCTTCATTAAAAATCAATACTAAATTATTTTCTTCTACTATTCTTATTGCTATCTTTGTTAGTTTTGCCATCTTTTCATATCGATTATATGAAAAGCACAATTGAAACTACAAATCGTTTAAATATTTTTCTGACCTATTGCATTAAAAACTTACATTTTCTCTTGCTCGAAGTATTAATAGGTTGAATAATCAAAAAATAAACAAATGTACATTGTCAATAGTTTTGCCTACTTACAAGAAATTAATGCACAATGTTAACCCAATCACTTTAAAAATTACTGCACCATCAAATCCAATTACATCAAATCGTAAATCAACGTTTACATTGAAATCAATGCATATAATGCAAACAATGAAATAGGATTAGAAAACAACATCTATAGTGAAATGGATGCATCTAATTTAAAGGTAATCAAATAGATTAGAAATCAACATCTACACCGAAATTAATGTATCTAGCAAGCAAGAAAATAATATTAGAAGCCAACATCGACCGAAACCAATGTACCTAATGCAAGCAATCAATTAGATTAGAAATCACCATCTATATTGAACGATGCATTTAGGTGCAAGCAATCAAATATAATTAGAAATCATGTACATTGAAATCAATGCATCTAGTGGAAGTACCAAATATAATTAGAAATCAACATCACATCAAATTAATGCATCTAGTGCAAGGAACTAACTGAAGATGAAAATCATTGTCTACATCGAAATCAATGCATTGTTACGAGAAAACATATAGATTATAATCATCTACATTTAAATCAATGCAGCAAGAAATTAAATATAATGATAAATAAACATATACACTAAAATCGATGCATCTAGTGCAAGCAATCAAAATGGATTAGAAATCTCCATCTACACCGAAATCATCCATCTAGTGCATGAAATCTTCTTCCCTTCTCCCCTCGAAGTACATCTTTGTTTCCTTCCCTCTATCCACTCTCTCACATCCTGCCTTTCCTTCCTATCTTCTCCATTTCTCTCGTACATCTCTATCGCTCTCTCTCTCTTTCACCCTCTAGCTCAAGTGCATTACATCCCTACCTCTCTCCTTCATCCCTTCTCTTCATATCTCATTCGAAAACATACACACTTCTCTCCATCTCTCCTCAGTCACTTAATATCTCTCCACTTATCAATCTCTCTCTCTCTCTCTCTCTCTATATATATATATATATATATATATATATATATATATTAGTTCTCCAATTTCTCTTCCCCCATCACTCTTTCCTCCTTTCTCAAGTCCTCTCTCTTGTCCTTCCTCTCTCTCCACCTTTCTTGCTCTCTCTCTCTCTCTCTCTCTCTCTCTCTCTCTCTCTCTCTCTCTCTCTCTCTCTCTCTCAACATCTACACTAAAATCAATGCATATAGTGCAAGAAATCAAATAGGATTATAAATCACCATCCACAATGAAATCAATGCATCTAGTGAAATAAATCATCTTCCCTCTCTCCCCCAACTCACTCTCTTTCCTCCTCTCTCCACTCTCTCACATCCTCTCTCTTCCTTCCCTTTCTCCATTTCTCTCCCATGTCTATATCTCTCTCTTTCCTCTCTTCACCTCTCCAACTCTATCAATATATCCTCCCTCTCCTTCTCCCCCCATTTCCTCCACCTCTCTTTTTCTCTTTATCTCACCCCAAACATACACACGCTCTCTATTTCTCCCTTTTCGCTCCCTCTCCACTTCTCGCTCTCATGTATTTATTCTTCCCCCAACTCCATCTCTCTACCCCCCTCCCTCTCTCCTCCTATCTCCCTCCCTCTCTTTCTCCTCTCTCTTCCTTCCTCTCTCTCCCTTCCTCTCCTACTCTCTCTTCCCCCATCTCTCTCTTTCTCCCTCTAATCCTCTCTCTCTTCCCCCATAACTCTCTCTCTCTCTCTCTCTCATCTCTCCAATCCTTCACTATCTCCATCCCTCTCCCTCCCTCTCTCTCTCTCCATATTTATGTCTCCCTCTTCCTCGCATACTCTTTCTCTACCTCTCTCACTCCTCTCCCTCTCTCTCTCATTCCTCCTCTCCCTTCTCCTTGATTTTATCCCTATCTCTCCTTCACACTCCCTCTATCTCTCCACCTCTATCAATCTATGTCTTTTGTTCTTTCCTTCCATATATATCTAGAGTCAATATATATCATCATACATATTAATGTATATAATAATATAGAAAATTTAATATTGTATTAATCCAACGTTATTAAATATAATAGTATTAATATGAATATTAGATTTAATAATAATAATATTATTATTAATATTTTGATATTAATATTATTAGGCATACGGTTTTTTTGGCATGATATTAATAATAATTTGGCCCACAAGATTTGACCTATAGGATTCACCTAAATAAAACCTATTTTTTGAGTGTTGGCAAATATAAAGATATTTATAGAGTAAATATAAAAAAATAGTTTTATTTATTTACCATACCTCTTTTATTTACAATGATATTTGGCCCATGACTTGGTATATAATTAGATGTTGATTTATAATGATATTTGATATGTTTTTATATATTTATCATGCCTCTTTATACCTCTTTTATATTGATTTATTTATTTCATGGTAGCTCTTTTATAAATATGGTATTTAGCTCATGGTATTAATAATAATTTGGCCCATGGTATTTGGCATAGGCTTCACCTAAATAAAACTTCTTTTTTGACTTATTGTAAATATAAAGAGGTTTATGGAGTAAATATAAAAAGAGGCTTTTATTTATTTAGTGGAAGTAGTCAAATATAATTAGAAATCAATATCTTACACCGAAATTAATTTTCATTTTTTTCATGGGAGACAATGCACAATACTCATTTTGAAATATGGCAAGGAAAAATTGTAAAATTTGTTTCGTAATCGATTCTTCATAAAATTACTCAATAATTCCTTTTACTTCTGAATTGTGTTATGACATAGATTCTCATTATATTTTGGTGTTTCGGTAATGTCTAGTTGATAGCATGGTTTAGGAATTCTATGCCCATATGTTTCTCTTCGCTAGCTAATCGATTTGTAATTTTTGCAATAATTATTCGTTCTCATTAATGGAAGTTTTATAGAGATTGTCATTTTGGATTCAAATAAAAATAGATTTCAGATTTGATGAGCATTTGGAAGGGCTTGGTTTTATCTTGATGGTTTAACTTCTTGAATTCAAAATTTATGTCTCCGCTACTCTCATGCTTTTTATTATACCACTTAAGCTATTAATTTTTAACTTCATGTCATGTATCGTAAAGAAGCAAAATGCGTCTTCGCATGATTTCACAATTTGGTATCTCGAGTTCCACTTATAGAGAGGCAAAATGATTTTGCAATTTGGTATCCGAGTTCCGCTTATAGAGAGGCAAATGATTTTGCAATTTGGTATCTCGAGTTCCAAATATAAAGAAAGGCGTTGAATGCCAACCGATTATATTGTCGGTTGGATGTTGAATGCATAATGCGTTCATAGGATTACTCAACACATTGTGAGGCTTTATATTTGTATATTTTTATACGTCCTTTTTTTAATAATAAGTTTTTATGGGATTGTGCAAGGTTGAAAGAGTCGCATTTACAGTTTGGTGTAGCGTCTTTGTAGAGTTAATTTTGATCATTAGTTTAAATGAAAATTCACATTTCTTTCTTCAATTCCGCATTTTGATCTATGACTAGGCAATTTTGAAAAATTTGCTATTTTATATCGAGGAACATTACCGTAGGATTTATTTAATGATTTTTTTTGTTCGGTGAAGGATGTGCAAAATGACATGTAGTTTGAGATCATTCCGTGTGTTTATATATTCGTTATGTAATTTGAGGAAGGATTCAGTGGAACATTTATCAAGTTGTGTCTATGTTATTAATTTCTAATTTTTGGTTATCATTATATGCAACATGGATTTAGTTGTTGGGGTGCCTCATTATCCTCTTCTAATAACTACTCTCTCTTCATGCATTATTTTAATTATTAATCGTTACGTTGGCTTTATGCAGAATGGACAAATAGTATTTACAAACTATATTTTGTTTCGTTTGAATGAAAATTTTCCGCAGATGTAAAATGTATTTGATTAAAATTATTTACTTTGGCTGAAAATAAAATTGATATTGAGTTTCTAGGGATTAGTTGTATCTTTGTGCCTCGTCTCGATGACTTCTTCCTCAGTGGTCATTAGTTGTGCTTTCCGTCTTGCTCCGTAACCGAGATTGATGGTTCAATCTTTCGTCTGTTTTTTTGGATGCGAGGGTGGAAGCTTTGACAGTGGGAGGTGATGGAGGTCCTTTTAGTGAGCATTTGAATTATTTAGGTATTAGAGAGTGGAAAATGTTTTTTTTCATTGCAATGGTTTTGTTCTCTCGTGCTTTTTTCATGGCGTAGACCCATGGTAAAAGAGAGATATCACAACCATTGTCTCTCTTGTAGTAATGGTTTACATTGTGATACTAGGTCAGATGCGCCGGATCTATCAAGCTAAGTTGTTTCAATTTTTTTTGGTTTATTTATATGATTGTTAAAATTATTTGTTAAGATGACACTTAATTTTTATTTTTTAATTTAAAATTTAAGTCGACATTTTGTATGAGGACGTGAAGTACCACATCAAAGCGCAATTAATAAATTTTTAAAGATGTAATAGTAATTCATATATATATATATATATATATATATATATATATATATATATATACATATTATATATATATGTATATGTACATATATATATATATATATATATATATATATATATATATATATATATATATATATATATATATATATATATATATATATCATCATGGATATCACTTGTTTAAACTATTTTTTGAAAAGTATAATGTTTAAAAATCTTACTCAGCATATTTTTTTTTTACTACTAATTACTTTACATGAAATTATATTTGAATAGTATGGACACCTTAATTAAATATGCATAAGATTTCTTTTCTTTTCTTTTTTATTATAGCTCTTACATTGTGTTTTTAGTTTAGAGAATATTTTATTTTTATTTTAAAATTAGTTTTGGAAGTTTGGCTAATAACTAGTCTTCCTTTGATGTAAGAAAACATGTGAAAATAACCCCCCAAAGGTGATCACCAACAAGGTAATTATGAAGATATTTAGTTTTTCTGAATAATAGTGATGAGTCAACGGCATTAACTAATAATAGTTAGTAATGAATATCTTCACTATTGGTTTGAAAAATGAATTATGATACATTTTCCATTATTAAAAATAAATATAAAATATAATTACGCATCACCAACAAAGATAATTACGTATGGTTTGGTTTTCCTCAATAATAGCAAGAATGAATACCACTATTATTAGTTTGAAAATAATTATGATAAATTTTTCCTCTCGCTTATATATATATATATATATATATATTAAATGAATGAAAACATGTGAATTGTTTGGATGTTTACATATTCTCTAAACATGGTTGACCTAATTTTTCAATATTCCCCTTATATTATGCACCATTTTTGTTTTTTTCGTCGTAAGACCGACAACTTCAACCTTGAGGAATCTCACAATTCTCACTTCATGCGAATACCCCATACTAAATGTTCATGTGGAACCACACTTTCTCTCCTTGAAATTCCATGGTTAATCTATTGCATAAGTTATGAGGCTCACATGAAAACAATTTCTACTAAATGACCATTATGTTAACCACATTCCAGAATGTCTTGCACATCATAACACTATTTTTAAACTAAGGTAACCTAATCCATCTCGTCTCTCATGAAAGTTACAGATATGGAAGAGAATATTGACTTCGATAACATCTTTGTAAGATCCCCAAAGTTGATTTTCATGTAAAAAAATTAAAAAAGGTATAATAATACATTTTTCAAAATAAATTTTTAAAATAAAGATCATGGAGCCATATTGAAATGGTTGAGGAAACATTGTGGAGAAATCACTAGTATTTATTATTGGCCAGAACTTCATTTCATTAGAAAATAAAATGAAATAAAGGATAATTTGAATATAAGAATAATGAAAATAGGAGAAATGAAGATGAAGAGCAAAGGAATACATTATGAAGAAAATACAAAAGTGGTTAAAGAGAGAGAAATTATAAGCCCTCTTTGGTCACTCTCATGCCTGACATCACTATACTGAGCCTCCAGCTCACTGCACAACAGGCCTGCCTGGACTTGAGAGAGAGAGCACTTGGACACAAAGCAAGGTATAGAACTCTGTTGGAAAATGATAAAGAGTATGGAAGAAAACACATACAAGAAAATATTATAAAATAATGCATGTGATTAGCTTGTCAGATATTTTGAATATAAATGTAGACATGAATTTTGTTATTTAGTTATTTTTTGCCAGGCTTCATGAGATTTTCCTACTGATATTTATTTAGACTTCACTTTTTCAGTTCTTATAAAACATGATGGAATTCCATTGTTGGTTAAGATTGTACGGTTGTGGTTTTAAGATCCTGGGTTGAGATTCCAGAAATGTTCCCAAAATGGTAGAGTGATGTTTTCCTGTAATCTTGACGTGATAAGGACGACCAAAAAATGGCTTCCGGGTAGGTTTAAGAAAGTCAGAGGCATCCAAGCTTGTTTATTTTTGGGTGATTTTCGAGCCCAGATTTAGGCGGTGAAATCACCGTGGTTGAGAGTTGAGGTGGGTTTGTGCCTCTAGAAACCCCGGTTGGTTCTATTTAGCCTCTCCGGAAATCCCGGATGGTTCTATTGTGCTGTTTCCATCCTTATTGGTTCTATTTTGGTATCTATTGAAATATTACTCGTTGATATGGTTTGGAAATATGCGAATGGTAGATGGAAGTTATTGATGGCTTTATGAGGGCTGAGGCGTATGGAGTTGTGTTGAAGATATAGGTCGCAGTGACTACGATTTCAAAGGATTTTGTTTTCGCTTATGTAGGGCATATGGTTTTTGCCAATGGTTTACTACTATAAGTGTTCGCAAATGCATTTGATTTATTTTGTGAAGGAATAAGTGCTCGAGGGTTTCATATCTTCTATATTAAATAATTGTATGAAGGTCTTATTGTGACGTGAACTAGGGATTATATGGATATGGACGTGTATACTCAAAGTTCCTCTTAGAACAAGTAGTTTCTTTAAAAAAATTGGATCCCGTGATGGAAGAATTTAAAAGACAAGGAAATAACATTGTTAAGGTTGTGGCCATTTCCTCGTAAAAGAATTGATAAGGAGGATCCGAAATATTTTTTGTAAATTTGTATTCTACTTTATTATGAATGTTGATAAGCAAGTGCGAGGGAGTTCCTATTTTAGTAAAACCTGTCATCTATTGTTGCAAATCTTGAATTTGAATATTGCACAACACTATTTATAGCCTTTTTCATGAAAATAAAAATTGAATGGAGGTGTGTCAATCTTTTCGTGCTTGATATGTTTTATCTTTTACTTGTTCGCATTCTTAGGGGAATTTTATCCGTAATTACAAGTAATGGTTGGGATTTGAAGCTATATACATTCTTAGGGGCATGACATAAAACAATTTACTAGATGTAGATAAAGATCTCATTCCCGTAACAACTTTTGTTTTGTAGATGGACATCTTAATGAGTTTCACTATGTTTTCCCAGTCCAGCCTTTGACACTTTTTTGCTCATGAGACAAAGCACTTTTGTTATATTTTTACAAAGGGTTTGAGTAGGTTTCTACTAAATAGAGTAGATGATAATGTGTTTTCTTGCTTTCAAGAAAACACTAAACCTTTAAAAATAGGAAAGAAGGATAGGATGTTGATGAAAAAGTGGCAGAACTTGGATCAATTGCTCTATCGAGTAGTCTCTCTCAACAGTCACATTTCTTCTACCTTGCAAGATAGTGAAAAGGTTTTTCATGATTCAAAAAGGATTTCCAAAAGGCCTTAGTAAAAATTTAAACTCCATCCGGGATCATGATTTTGTTAGAGCATTATGAAGCGAAAGATACTTTGCATGTTATATTAGAAGAGGAATCGCAGATAACAAGGCTCTTACTTCAAATAAATACCAACATATTTTGTTTCTCCATTTCATAGATAACATGTGAATGAGACAAAGACTTATTTATAAAACGAAGAGAGGTTTAGAAATGAATTTGACTCATTTTAAAATAACAATAGTAAAATTTTTATTATTGGAAATTCAATGGAAAAGAAAAAAATGGTACACAAAAGCTCAAATGATATCCAACTCGCGTAAGAGATACATGATTTTTAAAATGAAGTAACCTTGCTATGGCTGTAGTTATAGAGTTGCAAATATAGTGCATTCAATGGGGACTAAAGATTATAACTTCTTGATGGAGAGTTCTGGTGATTTTAGCAAGATGATAGATGTTGCGCTCATCTCATATCATGAGCAACACTTTGATATAGAGACCTCCAAGCTCTTGCGTAATTGGGGTTAATTGTACTTCACCAATAACTTCATGCCGCTCCAATTTCTCCTTTGCAAACTTCCGGATCTAAGAAAATAAAAGGCCACCGAGTGGACAGAAAATGAGCTCTCGGGAAGTTTAAGTTCATTAAAGTATGATGAAAATGAAGAATTTGTTTTTTTCTCGATTTTCTAAGAGGGCTTACCTCTTACCGGTGAAAGTGTACATAGTAATAATTGGCATAAGATTCTCTTTAAAGAAAATCTCGTATGAGTTTACATAGTCCTTTGCCACCACATATCCCGTGTAATGGTGTCCGCTCCAATGGGGAGTGACCATGAAGGGAGTTCCTCCTGTGACCAATTTGTATCATAAAAAAATATCCAAGGAAAACCATCCCCAAGGCATAGGTCTACTTAATCGTAAAACTCCAAAGCACACCAAATATGCTTCAACCAATTCAATGATTTTACTAAGTCAACACCTACTTTCTTGGTAAATTAGAAGTAAAATACCTTCATCAACAAAATATAATGAAATAGGTCTCTTTTTTTATTCATAACCGTAATGTTTAACAAAAAGATTTCATGTTGTGAACATTTTGTGGCATCAGTTCATATTAATATGCTTTCCTATAAAGATTGTTATTTCATGATTCTTTTCCTGCAGTATATGATTGTGTAGATCAAAATTTCCATCCAAAAGAGGCTGAATAAAGGTCATTTTCTCTGGAAAGTTATGTGTTGAATGTATAAGGTTGACTGTGAATATTGTCTCTTCATGCTTTCTTGTTTTGAAAGGCCACAATAGCAGTGTAGGAAGTAGACAACCGTGGAACTACTTTTCATAATTGGGAGACCAAAAAAATGCTTCAAGACACTCGAGGAAGAGATTTGACATGTGTCTCTACAAACATTTCGGAATATGAAAATTAGTCATTGAAGGGATAAGTCATATTTATTTATAATTTTTCCCCGTTTCAATTAGTTTACATACATACCTTTACCATGACCTTCTTGATATATATTATTCCATTTGGATTTTTTTCGTGTACTCATTGTTTAGCTTACACATTATAGTGGCCCTTCATATGAGTATTGAAAACATATTCAACTTGGAAAATATAGTGTAGTTAGTGGTAAACTAATATTTCTAGGACTATTTGACGTGATGTTTTAATGTTTGCAGTGTGTTGTGTTAGTAGTGATAAACAAAAATGGGACTTGCATTTTGCTCTTAAAAAAATAAAATCATGTCGTATCTATTGTCCGTAAAAATGCATAATCTTGACAGAAATGCCTAATTAATGTATGATATTTTATGTTATTCTATTTCAGAACAAAAAAATAAGTCCTCGGGATATCATCTACCGGTACATACGAAACAATTTCCCAATTCTTGTTCTTTGATTTCCCAGATTTTTTTCTATAAACACCACACACTCGAAATCACAAATTGTACCGAAGCTTCCATACATGTATAGCATCGAAACTCCTTAGGAAAATCAGACAAAGGAAAGTGAAAAAATATATAACAAATATGAAATATTCATGGGGTATTGTCAGAGATTTAAAGGGGGGTTTAAAGAAGAGGTGGAACTCCTTTCATATAGAGCGAAGAGCCCTTATTAAGCCTAAAGAAGATATTTCCTAGATTGTCACAAACTCTTCCTAGATATTATAAAGATCTAATATAACATGGTACATCCTCCTTGTAGTGACTTTTCCCCGACACTATAAATTTAATTCAAGTGGAATTGTTTACATACTTCGTGTAGTAGTACTTCACTTGGATTATAAACTATTAGAGAATATATTTATATTTAATTAAAGTCAAAAATGAAGTCAAACATTTCTTGCGCTTATTATTTTATTTTTACCGTAACATATGCATCTTTTGTGGTGGAAATGATTTAGGAAATTGAAATGTTAGTATTTTATTTTTCAATGTGTTGTGTGTATTCTTTTGACATTCAAGTGTTAGTAGGAATTTTCTATGTTTAGTAGTTGATTATATACTCGGATGTATGCATCCTCTTGACATGTTTAGTGAAGGTTGATTGAACATGTTACATTATGGTGTAGTTTCGTTTGCGGATGTTGGTCAATCCATTATGGAAAGCTACTCAAGGGTAGCTGAGGGTTTGGATTTCAATATTATTGCTTTCAATGATGATTTGTTGTATGTAGATGACTTGAAAAACTATAATCCTATCAATATAACTCATTCCTCCCCATCAAGAAAAGCAAGTACATGCGTAGAGTGGGTTGTTGGAGAAGCCCTCTCGCTTAGAGGAATGTATATTTTTTCTCATTTACTTCATTTCAGAAATTTTAGGTATAAGTATTTTCACATGCATTCAGAGCTTCTTAAAGATATAATATGATTCTATATATTTACTTTCGAGGCTGCTTCAATCATGTCAATCATCAATGCATGTGTATATAGGATCATGGCAACCCAACAAATACGTTTGAATTATTTCTGCCTCGAAAGGTGCCCTTCCTCATGCCGTGTAGCTCAATTCCGGGTGCACTATGTAGAACTCGCTTCTTTGAGGGCATTTAGGGTAACTTCTTATGCCTCCAACAAGAGAGGATCGAACTCTATATCCCCGATTATTCCAAGGAAATTGCGCTTCGCTAAGATTAGTGGCACGTTCGTGTTGTTTTACACTTTCTCTCGCATCAAACCCCAAGCGCAAAGCCTACAACTCCCACATCCCTATACGTAACACAAATCATACTCCCCATCAAGTGACTTAGTTGTATGTCTCCCAAGAGAGTTACTTCCCCATTTTTAGTTCCTCCGTACTCAAATATCCCATTCACTACAACCTTCAAAAACTAAATTTCTCTCCAATGCCACTAATAAGTTCTAGTAGGGAAACCCAATCCCCTTTCATTAGTAGCAGAGGGAAATCCTCATAACTTCACTCCTATGAAGGTTTTGTATTCATGCTGAGGAGTGGGTTATAGTTTATCACTCTTCTATTCTAGATAAATTGTCCTTTATTATGGAAAATATGACTTCCCTTCTACAACCACACATGAACTTATCCTTTTGTATATAGTTTTCATCCTTGCACTCAATCGTAATGAGAAAGGCGTAGAAGTGTAACTTGTTAGGAAGCATTCTAGTAGAGGGAAATGTATATTTATCAGCCAAGAAATAGTTTTATTTAAGATAATTCATGAGCCCCATGGTGGATTTTTTTGAACATGTTTGCTTACATTTTCCCCATTCCTCAATTCCTATCCAAACTTGGTTTAAAAATTTCAAAACGTAGGGTCGTCGCCAGAGGAATTATAAAGTTGGAAAGTTAGTTCTGGTCACTTCTTTCACTCGTAGATGTTGCATTGATCTAGACAATAGAGGAAAGTGCTATTTTCCTTGCTGAAAATTTTTCATTATTGATTTTGGTACATGTGTAGCTATATCTTCCTCGTATGATTTTTTTAAAGAACATATGCATGAATCAAATGAGACATGGATGGATTTATTGTAGTAAAATTTGAAAAGTACCGAGAAAAATTTTGTATGACTTGTAGAGTTTATGGGTTCAACCAACATGAATAGAAAACATTTTTGATTAATTGGAAAGATTCTTATGAGTTTTGTAATTATTATTATTTCATCACATATAGCTTGAGTGATAATACCATTTTTAACTTTTCCTCTATGTGTTGTTTTCCTATTTTCCATCTAAATTTCATGAGAGAAATAAACACAAATGATATGTGTATGAGGTTGGTTAGATATGGAGACTGTGGGAATCTTGGGAGGAAAAATGTATTGCAATAACTTGGTTTACCACATTCTTAAGGATAAATATGGATTTTTTTTGTCATATATCAAGATGGTCCTTTTGTCTCAACTTTACTCAATCACATCCATAAGTCGACACTATTAATTGAGATTCCATGATGCTTGCTAGATGATCCAAATATAATAATGTGTTCTTAGATAAAAATATTTATTAAATTAGAATATTTAATAAATATTAGAGCACTTAGAAATATAATATTGTTAGCAAGATAGGACTTCAGAATTGAGTCGTATCTAGGGCTCTAAGATAGAATAAAGTTAGTAGATCAGATAGAAGATCATTTAATAAATGGACACTCATAGTTTTTCAAGTGGTCCATAACTAAATTAAGTTAGGACATATAGCTTATAAATAGGTTAGTTTCCTAAATGCAATTACTTCTAAGCTATTGCTTAAACCCCTGCGCTTTGTTATGTAATTTATTTTCCATTATTAATAAAATTATATGTCCGAGGACACCGTATTAATGTGGTATCGAGCCACCGCAATGTAGATGAAGTGAAGGTGGAGATTTTACCTATGCAAGCTTTTGGAAAGTTCTACCAAACAAGTTAATTGGTATGCAATCTATCTGTTTATTAAGGAAAAGAAATTTTATTTTTTATGGGTCTTTATCCATAGATTGTTTAATCTGTGATTTTATGATCATCTTAAATTCCTTTAGATTTTTTGGTTCTACCCCCTTTGCATCGTTTCGTAAAAATCTTATGGGTCTCAAGTAGCTTATAGTTCCGTTGACGGAAAATTCGTCCGTTATCGGGATCTCCCCGTCCCAACTAGACTTAAACCAATAGGATCCCATCCGGGTGCGGGTCCGACTCACCGCTTAATTCGCTCGGGTCCGTGAAGTGAATCTATGAACCTTCGACTCACATCTATCTGCTGATACAAGACACATGATTGATGAATTAAATGAACATACAACACTATGTATAAGATGAGTTATAGCATAAATAAGGAAATGCTGCCAATAACATATCATTAGGTCATGTTTGTATGTCGTTCTAACTATTAGAAGAAACAATTCTTTATGGAAAAATACCTTTCACTTCCTTAAATGGTTTTGGTGATAATATAAATGTGAGTGTTAAAGTTATTAACATTCATTGAGAAAGTGATATACACTTGGGGCACATTAACACATGTTTAGAGAACTATAACATAAATGATGTAATTGGAGACACAATTATTAATCAAAAGAGGTAGAAACGTAAAACGAAATACCTCATAGTATGTTCATACATAATAACATCGATTCAAAAATGGAATTCAAATGCTTGTATTCATATTCAGTGTGTAGTCCTCTATACAATGCCTATCTTTCGAGTCCCAAACCAAAAACTATTACACTTCCGAAGGAAGTATTTATAGAAAAAAACTTGCCCTTTGGGCTTCTCAGTTTTTTTTCCTCTCCGACCGTTGGGTCGCCTTTACTTAGCAGATTTTGCGTACTTGTGACGCGTTCATCGCTTGCGACCCCACTATTTATGGCTTGCAACCTCGAGCAGTCCATGACCGCCCGCGGACTCGACAGAGGTCGCACGGTCGCGCCGCAACAGCGCTGAGGCCTTCCCTCGGATGTGTTGTTTTGCGACCTTACAATCCCCGCTGGACGGCGACCCACGATCTTCGTCAACCGCGACCCGCGACCTTGCGTGGAGGTCGCGTGCTCGCACCACGCTCGGTGTGGGCCTCCGGGCCGCGACCCCCGCGACTCATTGGCCTTGGCGACCGCGACCTCGCGTGGAGGCCGCGTGCCAGTCAAAAGTCACGTTTGGCTCTCCTAGGTGCGACCCCGCAACTCCGCTGGACGGCGACATGACTAACAACTGCGGACCACCTGCGTGGAGGTCGCGCAGCCGGAATGTCGCGCCAGGTTCCCAAGTGCACCGCGGACTTGGAAACCTCAGAGAGGTCGCAGTCGCATCGACGTGTCGCATCCCCCGAGTCCTAAGAGGAGTCGTGATCATGCGACCCAAGTGCGGCCGTGACCCTGCTGTGTCGCAAGTTTGCGTCTCATGGTTCCTCTTCGTCTCAAGCGCAGACTCTGGGTGTTATGAGGCTATAACATACACACCAGTGCTACGGGAGGGATATAACTATTCAAAACACATTAGACCGCCGATTCAAATCTTCACAAGTCGGGTACTCGCTCAATATATTTTGATGTTGCTGAAATTTCATTGAAGAACACGCTGCAATCAAGGACCTGAACCCGAGCGTAATGCTGAAAAAACACATTCGGTGCTTCCTTCTATGCTACGTTAGATGGATGCCGTACGCAAGTCCGTGGTCGGCTAACATGTCGTGTCCTCTTATAATTCCCTAGAAACCCGAGCTTCGATGTTACCTTGCAACTTCGATGACCCGCGGCTAAATGCAATTTTATTTCGGTCTCATTTGGGACGTATCGCATGAATGTAGCTCCCCGGCATGAATACTCGATGAGGTCGCCGAGCAACATCATCCACGTATTCCGTGTGTCGTATTCTTTGTTTCGGGCCGGGCCGCAAATGGCCTTCGTTAGGTCGTGCTCTCTCCTTGCATGGCCCCGAATGATGCTATATTGAGATGCCACGCATGTATTTTTTTGTCATTCGCTCACAAGGTTTTCAATTGGTATACTTATTTCTCATCCCTATATGGAAAAGGTATGGAGGTGCCTTATTTCGTAACTATTCCCTTGTTGTTTTAGTTTCTTACCCTCGGTGTGGTGATGATATAAGTTGGGTTTACCATCCGTGGGATGAACTCCGCATGCAACATTACAATATCAATTACCAAGTTCCCCTTTAGAGAATGATGCCCCCAAATAATTAACATCATATTATGAGCTTTGTGAAGTACCCAAACCAAGTGCCTAAACAATCCATGGTGAAATTAATGTAAATACACAAAAAAAGTTTCCATTCGAATGTATGCATGGCGATCCCTTCACACATGGCGCGACTACGGTGAAGAGTATCCGTCATGATGGTGAGAAGGTCACACATGGGGCTTGGGATAGGTTACGAGGATGTCATTGTCTATAAGCTAGGTTAAACCCTAACGGCTACAAGTAGAGGGGGGACCGTAAATTTTAAATATACCCAAAATTTGGGTGTTGTTGTAACGCGCGCTGAAAACCTTGTCGAGGCGGATGACAAAAATACATCCACTCGCATCTCAATATAGCATCAATCGCAAGCCATGCAAGGGAGAGAGAGCACAATCTAATGAAGGTCTGGTTTGCGTGAGCCCGAAAGGAAGAATAGGACCCAGAATGCGTGGACGCCGTCGGCCGTTGACCTCATCGAGTCGCCATGCCAGGCTACATTCATGCGATCACGTCTAGAAAATGAGACTTAATAAAATTAGTATTTAGCCATGAAATATCTAAGTCACAAGTGAAAGTAACATCGAAGCTCGTGTTTCCAGGGAATTCTAAGAGGACACGACATGGTAGCCGTGCCTACGAACACCGCGTGAGGCATCCCTCTAAACGCAAGATGAAAGGGAAGTGCCGAATGTGTTTTTAGCATTAGCTTCGAGTTCCAAGCTCTTCAATCGCAATGCGCGTCGTGTGGTCTGGCAACATCAAAATATATTGCGCAGGTACCTGGGCCTTGTGGATTTGAAATCGGCGGTCCCAATGCATTTGAACACCATATCCCCCTCCATGGTTGCACAACGCCAGGGTGTTATAGCCTCATAACACCAATTCGCACGCTTCAAGGAACCAAGAACATGAGAACGCGACCTTGTGACCCGCCGAGTCGCACCGCCGTTCTTGGGTCGCATAATCATAGATCCTCTTAGGACTCAAAGATGCAATCACCGTCAATGTGACTCCGCGACCTCCCGAGTCACCAAGTCGTTGTGGTTGCACCCAAGAGAGCCCACACCAAGCGTGACTTTCGATCGCGCGACCTCCACACAAAGGTCGTAGGTCGCAGATTGTTCGAGAACGCAGTAAAGAAATCCAATGAAGCCCAGGTCACACCCAGAGAGCCCAAACCAAAGCGTGACTTTCTCGATCGCGTGACTTCCATGCAAAGGTCGCAGTCGCGTATTGTTAGAGGTCACAGTCACAAAATCCAATGAAGTCGCGAGGGTCACACCTAGGAGAGCCCACACCAGTGAAACTTTCCGATTGCGTGACCTCCACGTAAAGGTCGTAGGTCGCAAGTCGCAAAATCCAATGAAGTCATAAAGTCGCAAAAGCACATCCGAGGGAGGCTTTCAATCGTTGCGACCACCGACCGTGCGACCTCCACCAAGCTACGAGGCGGCCGCGCATTGCTCATGGTCGCAAGTCGCAAAATATAGTGGGGTCGTAGGTCACAACAAAGGTCGAGGTCATTCGCAAAATCTACTAAGTCGCAAGGCAGCCCAACGGTCATGAGGCGAAAGTCGTGGAAGCCCAAAGGGCAAGTTTTGTTCTATAAATACTTCCTTCAGAAATTGTAATGGACCTTTTGTTTGGGACTTGAAGAGAGATATAGTACTGCAGAAGCGACTACACACTTTTGAATATGAATACAAGCATTTGAGGATTCCATTTTTGGATCTGATGTTGGTTAATGTGCGAACACTATGAGTATTTCGTTTTCGCCTTCTAGCATCTTTTGATTAATGAAACTCGTATCTCCAATTACATAATTTATATTTTAGTTTTCTAAACATGTGTTAATGGTGCTAAGTGTATATCACTTTTCTCAATGAATATTAATAACTTTTTCATCGATATTTATATTATCACCAAAACCATTTAAGGAAGTGAAGGGTATTCTACCATAAAGAATTGTTTCTTTCCGTGGTTAGAACGACGTACAAGCATGACCCTAATGATATGTTGTTGCGCATTTCCATTGGCCCCATGCTTTATAAACTCATCTTGCTATGCATAGTGTTGTATGTTCCTATTTAATTCATCAATCATGTGTCTTGTATCATCCGAATAAGCGTGTGTCCACAAGTTCATAGAATCCTACCGAGACCCAAGGAAAGGTGAATTAAGTGGTAGCCTCACCCACTCGGATGGGATCCTTTATTCCAAACGTTTAGAGTTCAGTTGGGATTTTTTACCGGGGAGATCCCCCGTTGTTGGCCGCATGGATTTTACCGTCAACAGAATTGGCGTCAGAAGGAGGGCCGCATGACAAGCTGAGCCCTTAGAGACTACAGTTAATCTCATATCTGTAATGGCTCGTCCTCAAATCATTCTCCTAAGATGTTTGTCGATTTATATAGGCCTCAATGCTCAATCCCCGATGAACTTATGTATCACTTGTCCCGCCTGAAATTCGATGGTGAAAACGGAGTTTCCATAACCAAACACCTTTTTAGATTGCATCTTTGTGAGTGTTACTTAAATTGACAATGAAGGGTTGATTTGTGTGCTTTTCCTCACTCTCGAAGGTCGCGTTAAGAAATGGTGCCACACATTACCTAAGCTTCTATCCATTCGTACGAAAGTACCGCCGCTGAATTACAACAAGCTTTTTCGCGGGTGTACGATTTTTTAGGAATGTATTAATAAAATTAAATGACATCAGAATGGAAACCAAGAACCTCTAGATGAATTCTCTATCGATTGTTTCATTATTGTTTTTAGTCTCTCGAAAAGGATGTTGATTTGAAATTTTTTAATTTGAATACCACAGTATGTGATTCTATTTCCTGAACAATTTCACCTATAAACCAAGCCCGATCCTTAGAGTTTCCTATGACGACCTACAAGTTTCAGCTTGTTCAAACTTCATACCTAATTTTTCCTTGTACATCTCCCCGAGTCCATACCACATTCATGCCTCCAAGGAGAGTATTGCTATTTGTGATATCCATGTTCATCCTCCCGAATTTCCGTGTAGTGGATTTTGTGACCCTGGAAGTTCCGAGAAAATGATAGACGTGTGCAAGAAGATAAACCTATTGTGCCACCTCCGAATCCTTCATGCACCGTGTGTGTCGTATCGTAGCTTGAAAACCATAGTGGCCCATCCCCCTCTCCTACCATGAAACCTATCTCGAGTCCACCGAATGTTTTCGGACATAGTCCTAAATCTTATTCACATATTGATAATAAATTGACTCTTATCCCTGACCAAATTTATTCCCTCACAAGGCCTCAGGATCATTATTCTCTCCGGATTACACCGGTGTGCGAGATGAAAGTCCTTGTGCATGCTTGATATCCCCGCATCCTAATCATTTCATCCATTATTCCCCGATTCATTTCAGAGTCTTCCACACTAGTAATTCCTTCGTAGTCATTCAAAATTTTCTTAGTGCCGGTATTTGGCGACCATCATAAACACGGGTAATGTTTCACAATCACGTTGCAAATTGATGAATCTCTTTAGATCCGATCTTTTCCATCCGAAACTTTAAATGTACCAAAAAAGGTGACTTCGTCTCGCAACCTTAATATATCTCTTTTTTATTGATCCATCCCAATTGTTAACTTCCTAGAGCCTAACGAGCCAGTACTCAACTCGATCGAATCGATGGCTCCAATGATCATTAATTATCCGAAAACATATTCACTCATGCCGCCGAGGACCGCCATTCGTATCTATTTGTCAACCATATGAAGCCACCGAAATTCGATAATCCGCTTTGTGAAGATTCAAAGCCCCATCGTAAGATCGAAGCAATTCAAATTTCCGCCGTCGTTACCCCAAATTCTTCCGATCCGACGAGACCCCTCAAACGAATCCAACCAGGGTTTCTGATTAGGTTTCGAAATGACAATTCCCATGCATCACACTTCTCTCAAAGACAACCACATCGGATATCAAATTATCCGGGGAGGGTTTTCTTCGTTCGAGTGAGGTTTCCTTGAGCACATATTCCTATCCCCCAACAGCCTAGTATGCAACAACCGACATATCTTAATTTATCACATCGGAAGGAAAACAATTCTCACTCATTGTCTCTAATATTTCATTGTTGCCTTACCTAGTACTAGTTGCCTTCAAGCACAAACATGTGATGTTTGGCAAACCTCTCTACCACCCAAAAATCTTCCGATAAATTCACCCCATCCCGGAAAGATATAGAATCGATACATTGGATTGTCAACTGTTAGTGTGCAAACATTTGACCAAATTGACACAAAGCCCACCGACATTTTTCAAATCACCACAATTGATGATCACATCCATTCGCCTATTAATCTCGCCGCACCATCAAAGTCGAGAAACCCCCGCTCAAGGTCCGGAGTTTGTTCAAGACGGTGAGGAATGTCACCTCCACTAAAGGTTGATTCGGATCCTCATATCCTCGACAAACCCGTGGACAACCTCGAAATATGGCTTTCAAAGTTAGGCTTCGGCCGGATTCGGGGCATTCATACCCGCCTAAATGATCCTTATTTTTTTTTTCCATCCCATCAAGTTGATCATCCCCACACCATGATGATATTTCCGGCCGGTTCGACGGATCCCCGTTCGATGAATATACTCCGCAAATAGCAATGGATTTCCCTTTTCCACTCGTACCTAGGGTTACGCATGGATGGGTGTGTGTCATTTATAAATGATCGTAGGTTTCAAAAACATATTTTTGTGTATCAGATGAAAGTAAAATTCAGTCATAGCCCATCCCGGCATGTTCTCTGGTAAGTAGCCTCGACCTTCTTGCTACTACGTATGCTCTTCAAGTAAGTCTTATTGTTGGTGCACAATTTTGTATGCTAGCTCGATTCCAAACATTGTTGTTCTTGCAGATCTTGAACTAATGCGGTGGCTGCAATCGAAAGCTGATTTCACATGACCCGACCGCCTTTGGTTAAACTAGGATTTTAGGTTTAGGCTAGCCAAGATTTGTTAAATAAAAGTTTTGTTAGTTCAAGTTGTTAATTAGGTTTACTTGAGAAAGTTTTTTCTTTGTAGTTTAAAATTATAACCGTTGTTTTTCTTATGGATAATATCTTAGGCATCGTCATTCTATGTTTATTTTGCACTCATTTCTCTTTTCGGTTTGCTTATTGTCATAAGGTTTGGATAATCAATGCTTAAAGTTTTCGCCTTCTTTTCGACCGCAACTGGCCGATCGTTCTCTTCGCACATGGCATTACATCGTGTCATAAGCCTCGTATGTTGCATCGCGCTCTCGCACTTTCTTCCTCACATCATTTGCACAAAGTTGTTGACATAGCTTTGAAAGTTTTGATATATCACATACCCTGCGACGAGCCCTCATTGAAAACCCGATCACCTTGTCGACTTATTTTACCCCGATTGCCGAAACAATAACTCCATTGTTTGCGTAAAATTGCGGTGGTTACCTCGAGAGGTGCCTTCTCTCGTGACATGTCATCAAAGTCGCATTCTCAACAAAATGCCTATGAGTCTAAATTCATTAGCCGAGGGAGATACGAGCCAGTGTTTGTGGAGAACCATACTAGTTTGGATGGCCCATACCCATAACCTAAGCCTTGTACCCGCATAGTCTCGAACATATTAATGATCTCATTTCGCACACGTCGCCCGTGGATGGTAGAGGATGTGAAGGCTTGGCATGAGGGAAAACCCAACCGTAGATATCTTTCGCCTTGTGTCAAACAAGAAACAACCTCTCTTGCCCGTAAAATAAGTCGGGATCCCTCATCCGCCTCCATGCAAAATAACTACCCCGAGCACATGAAAACAAGTTCTACAAGCACACGAAACAAATAAGGGTAAAGGATTGAGACATGCTTCCTTCACATAGAGGTAATGCAACACTCCGCCGGGCATCACCATGCTCGCCGAAGCAACGTTTGTGATTTCTTCAAGTGACTCCACCAAGGTATTCCGTCTCATGTCACTGCGCCGAAGCAACACTAGAAACTTACTTTAAAAATTATGAACATAATAAACCCGCCGCTCTGTTTTCACATCATCAAGCTATCGCGTCCGTGAGCTTCCACTTTGATGTGTTCTCGAGAGAGATTCAGCTGTGCAACAATTGTAAACTTT
Source organism: Pinus albicaulis (assembly GCA_034641835.2). Lineage (NCBI taxonomy): Eukaryota > Viridiplantae > Streptophyta > Pinopsida > Pinales > Pinaceae > Pinus > Pinus albicaulis. Next base: position 513,814,958 of record CM076569.1, read on the forward strand.
AGGTTATAGGGAGACAATTGTTTTTTTTGGAGTAATAGGTGAGAAGTAAAATAAAAATAAAAAATGAAAATGTTGTCATTGTTTTGGAGGGAATAAGTAAATTTTATTTTGGAGAAAATAAAGGGTTATTATTTGTAACTCAAAAGTAATTTTATGCGAGGGGGGGAGTAGATTTTTTTTAAGGAGATCTATAAAGACATTGTCAACGGTCAAATGCGCAAAGATTTCATTAATAAACACTCAACAGAAATTGACTTGAGGCCAAATTACCAAGCTCAGTCATTTTCTCCTTTTGTTTTCAGACTATCTGAGGGTCAAGCCCAAGCCGATGAATAATTTTTCTTTAGTATGGTGATCATGTCGTTTTAAGTGTATGTTTCATGTGACAAGTTGCTCATTTTTTCTTGTGCTTGATTCTTTTGGTGCACTGTTTCAACACTATCATGTCAAAGTTAATTAATCTGTTCTCTAAATCTAATAAGCTAGATGGGGTGAAATATTATAAGACATGGAAACGTTCAATTGAAAGCACTCTCATTTATAATGAATTGTAGCATGAAATATGGGATGGCAACATTAAGCCTAATAAACCAACAGATGCAGCTTCACTTGCAAAATGGGAAGTAAAAAATGCCAAGGCATTAGCTCTTATAAAAGCTTCAGTTAATAATGAAATGTACATACATATTGAAAATTCCTCAGATGCATGGACTGCTTTACGTACATTCAAAGATCTCTTTGATACACAACCTGAATCAAAGAAGGTTGATCTTCAATTAAAATTGCTTCAACAGAAATTAACTGAAGGTGGTGATGTCGTTGAGTATATTTCACGCTTAAAAACATCAAGCAAGAAATAATAAATGTCGGTTTTCAAGTTGTCGATGAAAGTTTCTTGACCACGATTTTAATTGCTAGATTTCCATCATCTTACATACACTTTTTGGAAACTTTTCAAGTCACTGGAAAGTTAGAGAAGATAAAATTTGATGAATTGAGTGACATGTTATCCCAACATGATAAAACCTTTGGGTAGAAGAAATAGATTGGGGAAGATGTCTTCTTCACCGAAGCCAGCTCAAGTAACTCCTTAGCTGATAGTTTAAGAAACCGAGGAAGAGGAAATTTAAATCAAATTCAAGCAGCCCAAGGTCGTGGTCACAGTCAAAGCAGAGGAAACAATTTCAATAGAGGCTACAATTCAAGCAGGAGAAATTTTCAAGGAAGAGGCAAAAATCAAAGCAGAGGATATAATCAAGACAGAGGACAAACTCAGAACAGAGGTAAAAGCAGAGGCAAAGGACAGTATCAAGGCAGAGGAAAGTCTTAAGGCAGAGGCAGAGATTTTAGTCAAATTGTTTGCTGGAGATGTAACAAAGTTGGCCATTATGCAGAAGATTGTAGAACTTCTATTGAGAAAATTCCCAAGTTTCATCCAAACTCTGCACAGTTTGAAAATGATGAAGATGATCCTAATGGTTCTGAATATGTCTTCACCAATACAGAATCTATAGCTTTACAGGTTTCAAGCTTTCTTAGAAGTGATTATGAAGATGCACGGATTATGGATACAAGCGCAACTCAACACATGACTTTTCGACATGACTTCTTTTGGAGTTTCAAACAATGCCATCTAAATTCAATCTATCTTGCTGATAAAACAAAACATACTCCTTCTGGAAAAGGTGTAGTTAAAGTTTTTTTACCTGGCATTGGAGAAAGAATGATTTCAAATGTATGGTATGTCCCAAAATTTAAGAAAAAATTGTTATCTTTAGTCACGATTCGACAAGCAGGATATATGGTGATTATAGAAGATGGCTTAGTTAAAATTAACTCAGTCAAACAGAACATGAAAACAATAATGAAAGCTTATGAAGATGGAAAACTGTTAAGGATGAAAGGGACAGTTATTCCAAGAAATTTTGAATTTGCAAGAGCAACAAGTACAGACATTTCACTGATAAGATTGTGGCATGTAAGATATGGCCATCACAACTTTGACAGTCTCTCTCAGTTACAAAAACAGGGAATGGTTAAGGGACTTCCAACATTCAAAAGGGGAATTGCAAAGTGTGAATCTTGCATTTTGGAAAACAACATCGAGAGACTTTTCCTACAACTTCATGGCACACAAACATGCATTTGCAGTTGGTTCACAGTGATATTTGTGGACCCTTACCAACTTCGCTTGCAGGATGCAGATATTTCTTAATCTTTATAGATGATTTTAGCAAGATGACTTGGGTATATTTTTTGAATAAAAAGTCAGAAGAATTTGAAAAGTTCAAAACTTTTCGTTAGCTTATTGAAAATTAAGTAAAGGAGAAGATTGGCACTCTTAGAACTGACAATGGTGGAGAATTAACTTCAAATGAATTCAAAATGTATTGCATGGATAATGGCATAAAACGACATCTTACCAATGTCTACACTCCACAACAAAATGGAGTAGTAGAAAGAATGAATCGTACCTTGTTAGGAATGGCGTGATCTATGTTAACTTTCAAAAATTTAAGTCCTTTATATTGGGCCGAAGCAATTCATACCACTGTATACTTAAGAAACAAATATCCCACTGCTTCTTTAGACAGACTCACACCTTATGAAGCATGGTTTGGCTTCAAACCTTGGGTTAAACATCTTAGAGTTTTTGGATCCGTATGTTATGCCTTAGTTCCGAAGGAAAAACGAACTAATATTGACTCATGAAGCTTGAAGTGCACAATGATTGGGTATTTTGATGAGAAGAAAGGGTACCAAATTTTGTCGAATGGGAAATTTATTCTAAGCAGAGATGTGATTATTGATGAACATGAGAGTAAGAGTGCTGAAGAAGTTGAAAGTCTTCTTCAAAAGTTCGAAACAAAAAGTGTTAAAAGAAACATAACTCTAAAAAGTCAACCAAAATCACAAAATTTGTATGAACTTGAGTTTCCTTCATCTGAAAATGATTCATCCAGTTTGTCTTCTTCACCAGCGCCATCTGGGTCTTCTAGCAGTTCATCCAACTCTCCTAGCAGCAGTAGTTCTTCTGGCAATGACTCTCCGCCCCCGGAACCTGCAGTTGATCAACAAACATCAGTTTACATTAACCCTCTTTTCAATGATGGTGATTTTTCACAATCTCAAACCAATGAACATCAATTTCCAAAATGGGAAGTTCAACTTTTGAAATATGTAAGGCCTAATGAATAGAACAAAACAGGAACAAGGGGATCACAAATAAACGAAGGAAATTTTTCCTTGATATCAAATGATTTTACTGAACCTTCTACTTATCAAGAGGAAATAAAACATAAAGAATGGCAATAGGCTATGGTTTATGAATATCAGGAAGTTCAAGACAATAACACTTGTAAACTTGTTGATTGTCCTCAGAATGTTAAACCCATCGGATGCAAATGGGTTTATCGAATTAAGTATAAGCAAAATGGTGAAATTGACAAGTATAAAGCAAGAATTGTTGCTAAGGGTTTTTCGCAGTAGGAAGGGATAGATTATGAGGAAACATTTGCTCCTACAGCTAAATAGAACACCATCTGACTCACACTTGCCTTAGCATCTCAACAAGGATGGAAAGTTCATCAAATTAATGTAAAAAGTGCTTTCCTCAACGATGATTTACAGGAAGAAGTGTACATGACACAACCACCAATTTTTGAAACATAAAGTCCACAAACTGATAAAGGCTTTATATGGGTTAAAACAAACTCCCTGAGCTTGGTATGCTAAAATGGATGAATACCTTCGAAAAGTTGGTTTTCAACGAAGTGAATCTGATGATACCTTGTATGTACGCCAACAAGGTAAAAATCTAGTGATTTTGGTTATGTATGTAGATGATTTGATTATCACTGGAAACAATGATGATCACATTGCACAGGTAAAAAAGGAGTTACATGCAGGTTTTAAGATGACAGATTTGGGACTACTTCACTACTATCTTGGAGTTGAAGTATTCCAACGTCCACATCATATCTTCATTTCTTAGAGTAAGTATGCAACAGAAATTATTCAGCGATTTGGAGTGCAAGATTGCAAGCCTGTTCTCACCCCTATGGAACAAAACTTGGAACTTTCAAAATTTGAAGGGGGGGGGATGGTGGATAGCACTACTTATCGACAGTTGATTGGTAGCCTGATTTATCTGACAACTACTCAACCAGATATTTATTATGCCATCAGTATTCATTCCCGATTTATCACGGGAACATGACGACCATTGGAATGCTGACTAAAAAGATGTTCTTCATATATCGAAGACAAATATTTTGGTCTTCTTTACAAAAAAGACTAAAAATTTTGTACTTGATGAATTTTGAATGCCGACTTCAACGGAAGTAATGGTGATGAGGCATCAAAACCCCAGGTTATTTAATGAACATGGGGTCATTCGATTTCTAGTTGCAAAGAAGCAAACTACGGTGTATAGCGAAGCGAGGAAGCGGAGTACATTTCAACATGGGAAGGCAGCATGCCAAAGATTGTTTGGTTGCATAAGTTTTATAGGACTTGGATATTCCTCGTGACTGCGTTATTCATAAACCAACATGATCAGTAATAAAAGAAGCTTCAAGAATCGAGTTATCATTCAAAGAAAAAGCATGTGGACACCAAGTATCATCATATCAGATCACTCATTGCAAAGGATGTCATCAAGCCAATTTCTTGTCCTTCAGAAGATCAGACCTCTGATATCTTCACCAAACCTCTTGGCAGAATAAAATTTACTAAGTTCAAAGATGAACTTGGTCTATGTTGTAATGTATTTTTGGATCATAGGGGGGAATGTTAGATGATCCAGATATAATAATGTAAATTTAGGATAAAAATATTTATTAAATTAGAATATTTAATAAATATTAGAGACACTTAGAAATAGAATATTGTTAGCAAATAAAGGACTCTAGAATTGAGTCATATCTTAGGCTCTAAAATAGGAATAAAGTTATTAGATTGGATAGAAGATCATTTATTGTAAATGGACACTTGTTATTTTTTCAAGTGGTCCATAACTAAATTAAGTTAGGACATATAGCTTATAAATATGTTAGTTTCCTAATTGCAAATTAGTGGAAGTTTACGTTTGTAAACTCTTGCAATTTTTTATGGAATTTATTTTCCATTATTAATAAAATTACGTGTCTGAGGAAATTTCTATATTAATGCTCCATGTTTATTGTCTTAAATAATCTACTGTGAGAACTACACCTTTCTGTTAGAACAAGGATTTAACATTTCTTCTTGGAGGTATAGAAACAATAACACATATTCTTTTACAAATCTGGTCTTGTTACATCATTAAAAGGACATACACATTATTTAACAGACTATCATTAATTCAAATTGTTGAAAAATTATTATTTGTACTTACTCATAAATCAATTAGCTGGTATTATGGCAAAGTGGCTAAGACCTAGCCACCTTGATCAAACTTTGTCCAAACAAGTAGAATTGTATAATGGCACTTACCTTAAATTACTAAACATCCTGAGTCTTACACGTTTTTTTCTTAAAATTTAGACATGCATATTAGAGTCTGGTTGGGATGGGATTATTTTTTAAAATCTTAAATAAGATAGATAAATTTTAACATTTCTAATTTTTTTATCTTCAGTTTTAGGTAAATTAAAACATCCTCTCCTTTTTTTTATTATAAATATTGAAGTTTCTCAAGAACCATATGCCTTTAGGGACACTAACGTTGAAACTCTTTAATTATGCATGTCTCAAACAACAACCAACATGTGGATATATTTGGCTCTTTTTATTTTGTGTTTTATGTGTTCTTATTAGATGAATTTTTAAAATTTGTTTGAATGTTAAGTTGGGTTGATATTCATCTAACAAGAGACAAAAAAGAACCTATTTATGATTATAACTTTAGATATTTTTGATGATGATTCTACATGAAAGTGTTAATCTACTTATTTGTTACCCTAAGTTCCATAATATGGGTTATGGTACCCATTGCACACATATCCTTGACCTGTCAATTTTCTTCCCTACGCTTCCTATACGCACCATTTTTTTGTAAGCTAGCTCTCAATTTGTAGTAACTAAATAAGAAATTATACTTAGTCAAAATTTGTTGGGGAAACTAGATTAGCAACAAAATAACAAATTTTTATTCATTAATGTCTAAGCCATAACATCAGGCACGAAATAATATTCAACTAATATCAACTATAGACAAAAATATAACTACTATCCTTAAATATATTTCTATATTTAGGGAAGCTACCAAAAGAGAAACGTAATTCCCTAAGAGCTAAGTGAGATATGTGAGAAGATCGCACAACATAGAAGATGACCATCAGATTGTCCCGCCATGCATGATGTTGCTAAGTTTTTATAATAATTATTGCTAGCCACTAAACAGGCTCCGAGTAGCAGAATAAAATAACTAGCACCTAGTAACAACTACAATAGATACTTGGATGAGTATGTGGAAGGCTACCATAGAGATGTTATAAGCACCAACATGAGAAAAAACAATTTTGATGGAAACTTTTTTGTGAGATTTGGTGAGGTTATTTTGCAGAACATTATTTGACAGAACAACCTTTGGATTGAGCTCATGATAAAAAAAATACCCATTTGTTGAATTCTACCTTTAGTGTTCATTTCATCAAAGACTCAAATTTTGTAGTTCTGGGTTTTCAACAAAGTTGATTGTAGGAAGTCTGTACATTTTAATACAAGATGACAGTGCCAAATAAACAACCCATATATGGAAAAATGGAATATGGCACCTCAGAAGATGTCTTTCAATTTGAGTTTCTTGTGAATTATCATGGTCCAAGCCCATTAAGATAGTTTGAATGACTTGAGAAATCATTTATTGAAGGGTTGAAATTATTAACTGCACACATGTATTTCTAGAAATGCCAAATACTTGATTTTTTTTATCTTTTTTGGAAATGCCAAATAATTTTAACTAAGGCTAGCATAGGGAGAAATATTGTAAGTTTTCTACTATGTACCTAAGGAAATAAATGAAATATGGCAAGAGTTGAGCCAAATCTCTTTAATAGAATTCATTGTTATAATTCCTAAACAGTATTTTGGAGCTTCGCCGTGGAACAATTATACAAAGGGAATTTGAAGCTAACGAAATTTAGAATCCTTCAAATTTTTTTCATATTAGGGCTACGGTATTATAGATAATCGCAAGAAAATCTAAAAATGGAACAATAATTCCAAGCCTCAAGATATACGTTTTATCTTTCGTGATCGATGGAGGAGTGGCATAAAAAAACTACATAACAACACTAGTTGATATGAGTTAGCCCATTTTCCAAGCCCTTATTCATATTTCAACGGTGACTTAGTAAGATTTGTTCAAATCCCCAAGCCCCATTTCACGAGTGATGAAAAATATAGTCTTATCCGTGACTTGGAAACTTATTATGGCACAGACCTATAATCTTCCATTGCAACTTTATAAAGGTAGAGCTCAAATTCACGTGATTAGTGTTTTGTCCTATGAATTGCTAAGTTTTTGTAGTTGATTTTAGAACATTATTAGTTACCAAAGAAGCAATTGGAACAAATTCCATTTATCATTAGGTCATGATTGAAGCACTTCTTGAATATGTAAGAAAAAATCTCATCCATTGTGTATCTTCAAGAAATTAAATTCTAGACTTTCTTGACCTGATGATGTTATAGATATAGTTACTCCCATTGGCAGCAATAAGTTGGTTTTAGTAAAAGAATAATCAACCACAAATCTCGTGCTTAATCATGTTGATGAAGTCTACCATGCATATGTTGTTGGCAATTTGGATGTGGCAAAAACATATCATTGTAGATGTAATGACAAGCCACCCCATAGACATTGTAGATGAACTCATGAATTGAGAAAAACATAATTATATAACATCTATGGGATAGGGTGCATGTCAACATTTCCATTTTCGATCATAGTTACCAAGTTCGAATTCGATACAATACTATAAAAATTGGAATAAAAAATTTTCAGTTCCAAAAAAATTGATAGTATACATCTTTAATATTTAGCTATATATATACTTATTTTCCTTTAACAATGAGATATGAGATTTTCTGATAATTTTCTTTCTAGTTAATTTTATTTTTTGAATAATTTCTAATAACTCTAGAAAATATAACAATATTAGAAATACACTTCAACAAAAAAGAAAAGGAAAAAAACTACATTTTCTCTTCCCTACAAAACTTAAATAGGAAATGGCTCTTTGGTTTCAAAACTTATTTTTCAAAGTTATTATCCAACAAATAAATACAAAAATCAATATTTTTAACCTATTTATTTAAAATTTGTCTAAATAAAAACAAAAATAAAATTAAACAATGGGAATTTTCCAATTTGACAATGGTTTATGTTTCTTTATTAATTTAAAATTTGTCTAAACAAAAATAAAAATGAAATTGAAAAAAAAAAATCCAATTTGAGAAGTGTTTCTGTTTCATTTCCTTAATTGTTAAGTGCACATAGATATCTATATGTATTCCAACCATAGTTACCAAATTCGGCCGAATAAGGCTAAAGAATTTGGAAATTCAGGGTTCGATTCAGTACGCAGAATAAATTTGTTAAAAAAATTTGCAGGACCAGTCATCCTCCATCACGACCAGATCGAGTTCCAGAGCTTGTTCCATTTCGTGATCAAGATCACCATGGTCGTGATCAAGATCGTGGTGCTAGAAGGGTGTATGGGAGCATGTCCCTTCACAGAAGATTTATGATCCTCGACCAGTCATCAACGCATGTATCCGGTGAATTGAAAGTTGCAAGTCATCGACGTATCCGGTATCTAGATCTAGAGGAAATGAAAATTGTCATAAGGCTTTGATTATTGTTTTCAACTATGCATTTAAGGATATCCAATAGGCAAGCATAATTTCGAGTGTGAGCCAAGAGGATATTGAAGAATGAAGGAATAAGGAGTTGTACATTGGTATTTAAATTTTCATTTGAAAGTGAAATTTTCAAAAAAGAGAATTTTGTGAAAAATATTTTTATAAATTAGAGTACTTATTATTGAAATATTTTTTATAAATTTTATTTTAATTTTTATTGCAGATTAGTATTTAAATTTTCATTTGAAAGTGAAATATTCAAAAAGTCTTATTTCTTACAATTTTGTGAAAATTATTTTATGAATGAGAGAAGTTCTTTTTGAATTATTATTATTATTATTTTATTTTTTTACTTGAAAAAAAATTCTTATAACATCACGGATTATGTGAATAATATTTAATTGTTTATTTGTAATAATATTGGTTGAAATCTAATCCCTTGATTATCTAGTTTTTAGATTTTTTTTTGCCAACCAAAAGAACATTTAGACTAGTTCTTCTTCATAATGTATTATTAAGGAAAATTTTTATTAACTATTATTTATTGATTAACCAACTAAAAAATCTAAGATCAGGTATTCCTTTCTTTTTCATGCAAGAAAGAGTTTTTTACTTTTTCTCCCCATTCCATCTCATTCATGTCCAATGAGGAGTTTTTTCTACTAATTTCAATATCTAATTTTATTTGCAACTTTCACAACTTATGAGATATATGAGTTTTTGAATATTAAGTTAATTTTGATTTTTAAATTAAAAAAAATAAAAATAAAATAAATTTAATAATATTAAAATATGTCAACTTGGTAACATAATATGTGACCACCACTAGTAACATAATTTGTGGTCTTCATCACATATTTTTCAACTTGATAACATATTTTCCAATATAAAATAATACTAAATTTTAAGTTGTGACAGATCGCATACTCATCCTAATCCAAATCCAAATTCAAATTCAAATTCAAACTTAGTAATTATAATTCCAACCTTAACACTCTATATCCACAAATCCTAAAAAGCATACCCGACTGTTTCAACTCCTACAAAAAAGTTCAAACAGGCTCTCGAGCACTACTAACTTTCAAACGAGTATTAAGTAAAACATTCTTATTACTTTATGTTGGGAGTATGGGAGTATTCCTTTAGTTTACAAGTATTAATTAAGCAATCATTTGCTGCTCCCTAAGAAATCATGGAGGATCCTGGATTTCTGTCCGGAGCAATCGGTTGGGTAATAGGCTTTGTGATGGGATTAATTGTCGAACAAATCAAGATTGTCCTTTCCTTCGCGGGACTGTTGAGAAAACTCGAAAAACAGCTAAATAATTAGCTAAGTCTTTTCAACAACGGACCATTCCTCGCACGGTCACCACGGATCTGACGACAGGGCTTTTCCAAAAAGTATCTGAAACCGTGAAATTGGGGCTCGCATTACGTTGGTTTCACTTCATTTCTCGTTATCGGATGTGTAAGAAGACCACCACTCTGCGTCTCGCTGTCAACGCCTGCCGTGGAGGAGAAACTGCCACCGGAGGCCGAGATTTCTGCTGAGAAGAAATGCCTACGGAGGCGGCCATTTCTGCTGACGAGTGATTATAAGCTTTGAGTGCCTTAATATAATTAGATGCTGCCCTTTCAGCAAGCAGCGAGGTAAGAGTAGGAAGGACCATAGTATATGCACCTGTATAAAAAAAAAAGGGAAGTAAGCTATAAAGAAAAACAATCGTCGGAGAGAGGAAATAAAACAGGCAGAGGCACGAAATGAAATCAACTTATCTGAATTTCTTGAGAGAGCACAGCTAGCAGAGATAGACTTATCTCCGAACAATCTTGAGAAATCGGTGGTCGAACTGTAATGAACAAAAACAAAAGAGTTAAGAAACCCTTAAGGCCACGCCGAAAGTTATAGATAGAATTAGGGACACAATGGTTACACTGTCACACTTTAGGAAGAAATAACGAGGGTGAACAAAGAAAAAAAATGTATCCCCAAATTTCCAAATGAATACCGCAAGTAAAGACGAAGTTACCTAGTGACAAAGCGACGAGTCTAGGCACAATAATCGTTTGATATTTGTCGTCCTCCACGGAGAATGTAGCCGCACTTGAAGGATTAAAATTATATAGCACTAGTCCATTATAAAACAGTAGAAGCCATCTAAAAGGGAAAGGGAAACAATAATAACCAATTTCCACAACCGAGAGAATGAACGTGATATCACCACTGGCTTTAAGGTTATTACCTCATGGTGGAAGGGCAGGATTTACCACGACCTCGGATGAACTCAAAATGCAAACCTTCTTGGAACGCATAACATTAACATTAGATTGGAGTTTTTTGAAGTTTCAGTTGTTGGAATTTGGTGAAAAATTTTGAGGTAAAATCTTGGTTTTTGTTATTCAAATTGGTTTTTTGATTCTATATATGGATTCAGTGCTTTCAAAAACCTCTAGGGCACTTCTATTGTGCAAAGTTAACAATCAAACTTCTCTTTTCAATAAATTCCTACCAAAATTTAGAAAAATTACACCGTAAAAAGTTACCATAAAAGCCTTCAAAAAATTAGGCTAAAAACTACTAAAAACTACTCGCATTAGATTACATACTAACGTGTTCTATGTGCAAGCCAAAAACCCAAATAAAGAACTAGTTAGGTGTGGTTAGGTGGTTAGGCTGAAGACCCATGTGAATATCACATTGACAATGCGAACTTAAATTCCAAAAACATAAATGAATTTATCAATATGTGTTACATTAGTAGTGTTAATGTCAAAGAGTTAAGGGTACCTTACCCTTATGTCGTAAATGCTAGATTTTACTTCGCGGAGAGTGAGTGAAGCTACTAGGTATCAATGTGTTTTCCAAAGGATGGGTGCCAACTTTAATATGAATAAATATGACAATAAACCATAGTGACACATATGGGGTATCTTCGCCCAAATATAAGATATTTGTATAGCTTGATACAAGGGGGTAGTGTTATATTGTCCATGCCGTGGAGTTGCCATAAATGCCAAACTAGGAACTTAATCCAATGCACGTTGGAATTAAGATTTCGATAGAGGTTTAGCCTCCTTGCAAATCTCTATAAATATATAATAATTACGATAGAGACAAGTAGCTCTTGCACCAAAAGGTAAGAGCCAAAGAAGAATACATGTAGTTATGAATAACAGAGACTATTACCGCGTTATTGCGTGAGGAAAAACATATGTTGATTATACAACTTTTCATCTATTACTGTTTAAAAAATATATTGTTAGGAACTCATTATTTGACATTATGTTAATAGAAAAAAGAAAAAAATGTTGGTGTAACATGGATATGAAAAATGGTATCACAGCCTAGTTTTAAACATTGAGCCTTTAAGGAATCATTTTAGTAGAACAAAATATGTGTGGAAATATCAATATGAATATAGATAGTAGGTTGTATTGTTTTATAAGGTATGTAAGTGAACCAGATTGCCATAGAATAACATAGGAGTCCCCTCCAATCATAACAATCGGTGAAGAAATGTATGTGGAATTGGGTAATGGAAGTACCTCACAAACTTCTTAGTTTATGGATGTCATTAGAAAACTGTAACAAGAGTTGGCTTATCTCAGAAACAATAATGAATGCCTATCAAAGGCTAGTGAGGAGCAGGAGAGGATGATAAGAGTGTTGACTGAAAACTATAGCCATAAGAGCATGGAACTAGAAGGGCTAAAGAGGAAAAAGGTAGAAGCGGAGTCAGAGAAGTCTGAAAGTGGAGGTGAATCGTATAAAACATATTCGAAATCATAGAAGGAAAAGAATAAAATGGAGTTATAAGGAGATTTTAGGAAAATCAAACCCCCTACTTTTAATGGGAAAAAGGAAGAGGATACAGAAGCATGACTTCCTAACATGATAAAATACTTTTCAGGTATATGAGCATGACATTAATTTGAAGGCTAGACTAGCTATCTACCAGCTACAGAACAAAGCTACTCTCTGGTGGGAAGAGGCCCAAAGAGTACACCTATTGGAAGAGAAAACATTTACTTCAGATGAATTCCAGAAATAGTTTAAGTAGATAAATGTCTTTCGGATTAATCACATCATTAAGATTTGGTCGACGTTTCGAACCATCTAATGTGGTTGATCCTGAGGACAAAGTGAAAAGCTAATCGATCTTCAGGAATAAATTGTATGGATGCATCATTTCCCAAAGATAGCCATTGAAAACTAATCGTTAATTAATTATTAAGAAAATAATATTAATTTTTTTGATTTTTAAGAAATATTTATTAAATAGATTAATGAAAAATAATATAAAAGAATTTATTTATAAATAATTTCAATAAAAATATTCAATTTTATTATTATTATAATCATAAAGGTTAAGAAGGGAATATTATTAGAAACTATATAGATTCCCCTTAATCTATATAGTTTCTAATAATATTCCCTTCCTAACCTTTATGATTATAATAATAATAAAAATTAATCATTTTATCTAAATAATTTACAAATAAATTCTTTTATATTATTTTTCATTAACTTATTTAATAAATATTTCTTAACAAATAAAAAATTTAATATTATTTTCTTAATAACTAATCAACTAATTCAATAACGGCTAGTTTTTAACAGCTAGTTTTCAACGGCTATCTCCGAGCATTAATGAATCCATACTATTTATTCATGAAGATCGACTAGATTTTCACCTTGTCCTGAGGATGAACCACATTAGATGGTTCGAAATGTTGACCAAATCCTAATGATGTGATTTATCTGAAAGACATTTATCTACATTGTGGATCACAAAGGTCTTAGATTTAGAAATAGTTTTTAAGTCTCGATACTTGAGTGAACGATACTATGATGATCATGCCAAGGAGTTCCATGAGTTAAGGCTCGAACCGTTAACTATCAATGATTTTGTAGAAAAATTTACAAACTTATTACGATATGTTCTATATATTAAAGAAGAAAACACCAAAGTACAATGATTTTTGAACTATCTACCAACCCCTTACAAAGAAAGAATTGAGTTCAACAATTCTAAATCAATGGACGATGCAGTAAGATAAGTCCAATTATGCTATTTGTAGTTCAAGAATAAAAGTGAAAGCTCAAAACCATGGAAAAATAAACACAGAACCAAGTCTATAATGAGTACAAAGAGACACAAACTTCCTTATTTTAAGAATTTTGGGAAGGATCATCAAAGGAAGAAATTCAGCAAGGGAGATGTAAATCATCCTGCACAGTCATATATTGGGTCAAAACCAATGGAATTAGACAACAAAAAGAGTAGTGGGTTCAAGGAAAGAGAACTGTTGAAGTGTTGGGGTTGTGGCGAACTAGATTTATTAAGGGATTGTCTGCATATTCAACGAGATATTTAGAATATTCAAGCGGTTCATGAAGCAACAACTACAAATTATATTGCCAAAAATATTTCCAGAATCAACGTAGTACTAGAGGACAGACAGATTGAACACCAATCTACCATGATTAAGATTAAAGGTCCATTTTAAATCAACTTGTTTATGTTGTAATTGATACTGGAGCTATTTTAAGTTACATTGGTCCCCAAATTGTGGAAAATTTGTAATATCCCCAATTAGTCCCAAGCTAATGGGAATATTCAATTTTGTTTTATTTTTCTGGTTGATGACTAAATGTGTAAAGGAGGATCAATAAAACTCCTAAACATTAAATAAATCAATGCCACATGTGAACAAGGCTAAATATGGGCTATTTAAATAAGCACCCTTAGGTGTGAAAGGGGCTGAATCTTTTGACTGGGTCAACCATGACCAAATTAATAGCGTTGTCTTGGAGGAGTGGACATCAATGAGGCACAACGCAGTTTTAGTTGGAGGTGGCTCATGTGAAAGGAGCTATTTCATTGAGATGGTTTAGAGTTTTGCAAGCTCTCAACTTATAAAAAGAAGAGGATGGCAGCATGAAAAGGTTGTTGATGATATTGTATTTTCAGAGTATATTGTTTGTTTAGACATATCTCATTCTCCTTGTTGTTTAGCAAAGAATAGTGTTGTTTAGCACTGGGTGTTCCTGATCGGGAACCCCACCTCTTTCCTTGAGAGGCCTCTTGGAAGAGTCTTGCATTTATTGTCTGCTATCAGGCTGAAGGTCAAGCTTCTTCTTCCAACTACAACGCAAATCCTGTTGAGGGTTTGGTTGTCTTTGTAAGCTGCAACAAGTGGAGGCTAGATCTACTCAGATCTAGACCATTCTAGTGCTCTTTTTCAGTGGGGAAGTCTTCTATCCCATTGGCAAGAGAGTATTGGATGATTGGAGCTACATTTTCAGATCTTGGCTTGAGGCCAAACTTGTTATAAAGCTTACAGCGCAGTCTTGCTTCTAGCACTGCGTTATTTGTCTGGGTACTGTTGCAGGGTCTTTTGGCACACTTTTTTGGAGGAGTGGCTTTCATGTGTTGGGGATCTACCCTTCACATTTGAGATCCATTGGAGGGGATCATCATATTGTATATTTCAGATCAGATATGTATGTCCATGAAATTCTGAATATTTTTGCAGATCTGCAGCATCAGATCTCAGATCTACTCCATGTACTTCATGTATTGCTGAAATCCCCAAGGGGAAATTGAAGAAGAGCCTATCTAGTGTACAGATCTGATATAGATCTAAATTTTTATACACAGATCTGATCTGGATCTGAAGTGTAATCTACAGCAGTTGCAGCCAATAAAATAACGATGTCAAGCTCTTTTTAGTCTTAATACATGGTTGCAACACCTCTTTTTGAGGATTTTATTCCATAAAAGTCTTCTATTTCCTGTTGTACATCTCATGGGCTCTCTTGTGCATATATTTTGCTGATGTAAATGTAAATTAGGAGCCTCCATATTGGCCTCCTGCTCTTACTTAGATGATCTACGTTATTTCTCTGCATAATTGATTCTTATTGCTGCATTTCCCAATTGGGAATATTACAAAATTAGACATTAAAATCTGAAAAATTCAAGAATGTATGGTTGGTACAATTAGAAATTAGTACAAAAAGGAAAGTAACTAGTCAAATAAGACAATGTCTCATTAAATTAAATGGTTATCCCATAGAAGTGAATCTAAACATTCTTCCTTTAGGATCCTATGACATACTAATAGGCATGAACTGGTTGGAGAAACAAGGAGTGGTTATAAAATGTCTTGAGAAAACAGTGAGTTGCATGAGTCAAGATGGGAAAACCCATTTTATTAGAGGTAAACCAAAGCCAATATTAGTTTGACAAATTTCAGCTTTATAGCTGAAAATGAATGCAAAAAAAAAATGACATATATACATGGTGCAGGTATAAACAAAGAATGAACCTTAGTTGTGGGTTCGAAACGTCGATCTTTGAAACAATAGGATGAATCCAAAAAATCCATTACCTCAAACTATCAATCCAAAAAGTCCATTACCTCAAATCACAAATATATGGTTGTTCGAATGTCTCTTCACTCTCTCGAGGATACCACATCTAATGTATATTGTATGGTTATAGTTTTTTAAAGATATTAAGTCTTGCTCTCTTATATATTATCTGAAATTTATTAACCCTCATTAATCAAGATGAGGTGAAATAATTGTCTTCAGGTTTTTGGATAAAATTAGATAGAGGTGTAAGAACCGCTGCAGTGTTTATCATCTACGTTACGTTACATCGGTCCTTAAAATTTGTTTACTTACCACTTTGTAACGGCAAATGCATTATAATATTCTTGTACTAGCCTTTATAGTTATATTTCTTGAAGATGTAGTTTAAGGATTACCTATCAAATTCAATTCTAACACCAATGTGCCTAATCTTGTTTGGGTAACAATTCCCATGCCATTCCAATTTTTTTTTTCCAACTAAATTTCCGCCAAGGCTTTGGACCGCAATTCGTAGTTAATATGCTTTATCTCAGATGCCTAATTTATTCATATGGATTTTCAAATTCTGATCCAAAGATGTTGTATCTCATTCTCAAAGTAACTCTGGAAATATATGTCATGTCTTTCCATTCCCCTCTTACTTCTACGATTCCTAGATTGAATTTATCTGTTCATGCCCATACACCTCTTCGATATAAAACCATCGAGCCATGCGTTCTAAGATATTTGTTTTTCCATCCTACCCAGGGTACCATTTTGGTGTTATTGCTTCCTCATCCAGGGTCTATATGCCTTAAGTGTAGTGGTCATCATCATTAAATTGAAATATTTGTGGCCCCATTGATAATTGTTTCTTTTAATTTGTCGTATTTAATTCAATCACTTAGTTAGCTAGAAAATCATTCACAATTTCCCAATATGGGGCTTAGATTAATATTCCCATCTAGGGATAAGTTTCAGGAACTATTAATCCTCCCTCCAAACTTAATTCATGTTTTACGATACCTCTCGTAAATTACTGCGGGTTTATATAATTAAACTATAAAACTATATTTCCAAAATCATTAATTTTTGTCAGAAATTACGAGTGTATGAGATAAAGAATATACTTTAAATTCGGGAGAATTTACACCCTTAAATAATTATACTCTAGATGACGCCTTTACGTTTCCAGATCCTCTAATTTCTAATTCCAGCAGTCAAGCACACACTTTCGTTTCTAGGTTAAACTAGCATTTGCACTTCTAGGTGCAAAGTAATAATGTTTCAGAGTGGGGAATGTGAAAACAATAATTAAATAAAATATAAAAAAAAATAGTTTCTATATATCTTTTAAAGAATGTAGTAGGAGGTTAAATTAAAAAAAAGAAAAAAATTGTTACACTAACATAATTGTCTCATAATAATGTTATAGATGATAGTAATGATGATATCATTCCTCTTTGTGCTCCCTGCTCATCCTATGTTTTACTATTTGACATTTGAGAAATAGAGGAGAGTTTTGGCTAAAATCTAGCCAAATAATTTTTAGTTAATTTTTTTTTTATGTGTAAAAATTGATTTTGAACAACAAAAAAATATAAAAATAAAATAAATTCCTAAAAAATCTCAAAAACACTTAAATGGTACCAAATTTAAATTAAATTTCTCTTAATATATATCTATCTATATATAATAAAAATTTCCCAAAAATTTAACATGAAACAAAGATTAAACGAATTAAAAAAAAAAAATCAACTCAACTTAACAACCCATTCACAATTATGTGTATTGATCGAAATTTAAAAAACAACTTTTAACAACCCATTCACAATTATCACAGTTTTCGAACATTACGATACAACTCCTCATACGTTTTGCACAGGCTCAAATTTTCAAACAACCCCATCAAAATTCAACCTATCAACTTTGACTCCTGTAATTAGACGGCACCGCATAACAACGATGCATCCACTGCCCCTGTAACGAAGGTATTATTTGAAGCATTAAACCGAAGAGAAAACGACAGAATCCGTTCTTTTTAGCAGAGATGACAATGATGGAGATAAAATGAGGTATAGTTGGATGGCCCATTGAGCATTATGCCCTCTGATTTGCGCGGGAAAGGGCAAAAAATTCAGTGTTTTTTTCTTTTGGCAAAAAAAAAAAAAAAAACAAAGGGGGAAAGGGCAAAATGAATTCCAGACAAGACGGCGTTTTAATGCTTTTTTTTCCTTATTGATTGAACAATAGATGGACACAATCGTTCCTTTGCTGATTCCACCGGCAGAAATAAATAAAAATTTAATAACAGTTCAAAGTTATTTTCGTCATATTTCAAAGTATAAATTTACTGTTCCAAAGTTTATTCTCATCTGATTTTCTGGTTATTTACTTCTCTGCAATTTAATGTTCGCTTGTCAATCATTTCTTACCCCGTATATCAATTTTTTTACCGTCCGCATGTCAATCAATTCTTACTTTATTATCTGAAATTTCTATTATTTGATAAACGCAGTGCTACCATTTTTAAACCCTATACACAGCTTTATTATCTGAAATTTCCATTATTTGACAAAAGCAGTGCTCCCATTTTTAAACCCTGTACACAGCAAAAAGACTAAAAAATAATATAGTTCGTTTATGATAAATAGGTTTGGAGTTTCAAAATATAAATTTATGAGTCCAGCGTACCAGAGTGAATGAATGCTGCCACCTTTTTGAGACTTCACTCACGTTTTGTTACTGTTCAGATTTAGAAAGTGCACAACCAGTAAATTCAGCCAATATTTTGTCAACATTTGTCAATATATAATTAGTTACAAGAGCGATAAGGGCGATAAATAAGTTTTCTGGATAAACAGTGCTCACCTAATCTCATAAAAAATACAATAATAATTTCCAAGTACCCATCACAAACGATAATTTATATAAATAACTACAATAGTCTCGAGCATCCTTTGCAATTAACATTTACTTCACATTTAAAAATCATGCTAATTCGTCCAAAATTACTCCATTTCAAGGTTAAATCTACATTCATTTATGGCCATAATATATACACTATCCAGTGCGTTTCTAGTTCGAAGAAAGTTTATATGACATCACAAATTTACACAATTTATACCACTTGTGCATCATAAAATTTCCCCTAATTCCATCAGTCCTATGGAGACACAATTTCTCCATAAGGTTACCGCTAAAGTCTAAAGTCTAATTTCAATTACTAGTTACTCGCATACCCAAGAAAAAATAATAAGTTAATCCCAAGCAATTACTTAACTGAAATAAATATTTATTGCAACTTAACTGTAATAAATATTGATTACAACTGCTCCATTCCAAAATAAGTAGACTTAAACAAAATTTCTAATCATAGTCACTTGGGAAGAACACTATCCTCCGGACCCTGAACTGATCTACCAATTCCCCCTTACTTGAGATTAATTTCCAAAATGAATCAACAATTTCTTTTGATTCTAGATAAGGTATTGTATACCTTCTCTAACAAATTTTTCCTTAGCAGTGTCCAGCTTTTCAGGGCCAACTCATTAGCCTAGTTTATTTTTTAACATTACTGCTAGCTTTTCTCTACTGCTACGTTTATTTCGACTTTTATATAATGTTTTTCTAACTGAGTGATTTAATATATTTTTCATCATATTAACTCTCAATGTTGATCAATTCCGAAGAATTTTTAGGAATTATTTAAAGCAAGATTATCTTGACCTTATTCACCAACATTGGTTTTCTCACAATAATCTATTACTCAAATGTTTCTCAAATGTTTCTTTTTCAAATAATTTATAGTTTTTTTCATTAAAAAAAATCATTTATTACATTATCATACTTTATTGTTCACCTAACTCAAGTCTATCATAGCGATCACATCTATAATCAATTCAATCTAAAAATATAAATATATTTACATAAAAACAAAAGTTATTACAATATTCATTCTAAAAACTATATATATGGTTGGCCACCGTTTCATTTTCGAAAATTGCCCAGTGAACATCACTTATATTTGTGTGGCAATTTTGATCTGGACAATGGTTCTTCCTTCCCCTCCCTTTTCCCTTCCCCTGCCCCTGCCCCTGCCATCATGGACCTTTACCATCGCCTTCGCCCATTCCCTATCTCCTTGCTGGCTGCTTTTTTTATGGACATAGCAAGGGGTGTCTGTGGTTGTGAGGCTTAGATCAAGATTGACAATAGGAGAGGTTCTAGCTTTTCTGAAATGGTGACAATGGTTTTAATACCAAGGGTGAGGTTTTGGCTTTATGGAATGTTCTTTAGTTGGCATATAATCTTGAGTTATCATCTCTGCACATTTATGGGGATGCCAAGTTTGGCATATAATCTTGAGTTATCATCTCTGCACATTTATGGAGATGCCAGGTTTGTTTTTGATGAAATTTTTGGAAAGTCTAATTTCCAACCAAATGATCTGCACGAGTGGATTCTCTGCATAAAACATTTAATTATTACACTTAATGAGCCTGCCATGCAGCATATTTTCCTAGAAAACAATACAAGAGTTGATCACCTCTCAAAGTGTGGCTTGGAGGCACCTTTTGGTAGCATCACGATCCATCATTATAAAGGCATCCAGCTGATTGATGAAAGAATTGTCCCGACCCTTTGATTTTTCACGGCTCAGTTGAGTTTTCAGCTCTCCCCTCATGGGATGATGGTTTTTTTGTTAAGTTTACAACAATTGTTTTTTTGGTTGAAGGAAGGCAATGGTGCCTTCAAGATATGTTTCTCCTTGCTATCTTTACATGAGGTTTATGTATTATGATGAACATGATAGGTATCAGCTTGCTTATTGTTTCATATATACTGGACTGTCTTCATTTTCATTTGCAGATTTGGTTAGTAATGGATGTTGCTAGAAAATCGAAGATGTATGTAACTAATCTCATATGTCATCTCATATGTCTGATGTATCTTCAGAACCTGTACCTGTATTAAACTTATAATACATGGTGTTTTGTCTTCTCTAAAAATATAAATATAGTTGGCATGAATTTCTAATGCACATGGATTATTGACACATTGTGAACAATGTATACAATAAGTAGGTAATATTACGCCATTGGAGGCGAGTTCACGCCAAGATATATTCAGAGAGGGGCATCCCTATGTAAATTATTGCCAAAATCTTGAGGTATGTTATCTCTCTCGTGATAGTTAGATTTAGAGATATTCATGAAATATGAAATTCACTAGAGAGATCTTACCTTCTCCTGATCCTAAGATTATGAAATTCACATTAATTCACTAGAGATATCTTACCTCTCTCCTGATCGTGAGATTTAATAATATTATTCGAATCTACAATCAACATAAATTCACCATGGAGTAAGTTACTCTTTCCGCACGCAAGAGATAACTCTGTTGTATACATGTTATGATTCAACTACCTTTGATACAACGACCACTATTCAATCAAGAAACTATCACTTCCTCAATGGTCTTACAGTTCATAATTTTTTTCAGTTTATGCGCCTGCAACCATCATTCCTAATGCAAGATTTGCCACCCTCGTTCAGGATTGCTCTGGATCTCTCTTTGGGTGAGGGCTCCGTTCATGCCTCTACTCTGCATGTAATTAAGTACAAGTATTATAATCATCTTGATCAAGCTCTGAATATTATCCTCTCGTGCCTCTGTAATAATTCCAGTTGAAAGCGCTAAATGGATTCTTGATAATGAATTACATCTGATTCTTTATAACAAGAAGCTTCATATATGTCAGGAATGAGATCCTTCAGTGTTTTGATTTCAACTGAAATCTTTGAGTGAGCATTGAGGGTCAGTTATCCTGTATGCAATTTTTTTTTTAAATCGAAGACAGTGCGTTCCTAGTATATTGTGAGAGAACATTGCTGTTATGTTGTTCGAAAATTTCAATGGCCTAGGTTGAAAAACACGATCGATCCCTTTTTTTTCAATTTTACAATTTTCATGTAACTGTCATCAATATTTAAAAGATCCCATTTTATTAAAATATATAAAGAAGGCTCTCTTAAACGACGTAAAAGCATTACTTTAGGCTCTATATTGCATCCTAACCTTTATTTAGCCTCGTTGTGACATTGCCAATGATTTGATTAAATATAAATAATAATAAAATTAATTCGCAGATAGGCCTGAAAAAAAATTAGCGTATGGTGGGGAAATTATTGGTAGTGTTGGGAGTAGGTGTGGCTTTAATATCTTATCCTTTATATATATAACTGTAATTTCACTAACCAAATTGAGAAGAGCACTAACCTAATGTGTTTCTTTTTATATGCTTTCATTAATATAAGAACTTAGGAACTTGAAATTAATCATGTGATGGAGAGATCTTTGTCATATGAAACACCTATCCACAAGACTCAAATGTCCAACCGAACGCCACAACACCTCCATTAAATAAGGAAAATCAATTAAATTGGTACGTATAGTAAGCTCTCTTGTACACCCAGACCTATTTGACCCACTTTAGATAGAATTGCAATAGCATTTAACTATTATAGTTATTTCACAAAATCAATGAAACCAAAACGAACTACCACTTTCTCCACAATCCAACTAAAGTATTTCAAAATCTTGAGAATAATTTCATTTAACTTTAATAACCAAAAACATAAACTTACTTTCCTTTCATATTAGTAACGGTAAAGAACAATTTAATTTCCTTTGATACTAATACCTTATTTTGAACAATTTAATTTCCTTTGATACTAACACTTTATTTTCCCATTGCACTAATACCCAAAATAGTGATTTACATTCATTAACCAGAAACAATATTTTCCTTGGTTACCCATCTTAAACCAACTAATTATCCTAATAAATTATCTCCTATAACAGGTATTTAGGAGTGATAAATACATTCTATAATTTTATATAGGTTTTAGGATTACTATCTTAGGTTATCCTCAATGAGATAGATTATTTTCTTAGAGTATGATTCCATAATGAAATGAATATTCCCTTACGATGCTCTTAACATTTGACTTGGTTTGGTGTGGGTTTGAGGATCAATACTATTAAAACAAAATGCCAATAATGTGATGTTAATGACACAAATTATTTAATCATTGAACCCTAAAGCTATATGGAAGCTCAAATTTAATGGCATGAACTCCCAAAGCTATTAATGCAATCTAGAATCCACCTTACAACTTCTAATTCAAGGGTCTGGATATCTCGATAATTTGCTTTACTAAGAGTCCTATTAGACCTAGACACCCTTTTCTATTTCGATTCTTTTCCTAATTAGGATTATCTTCTTCGATCCAAATATCTTTCCTATCCATATTCCTATCTTGTAGATCCAAATATCTAGGATATAGCATAAATTGTGGTTGGATTATTGTTTTCCAAATTTCTAGATTTCTCGTGATCCTTATTTGTCACTGCATTCCATACTTTATTTGCATCATGCTATCTAGATACTTCTAATTGGATTATCCACCTGGATCTAGAATTTAAAACTCGAATGACTCACGATTTCGACTACGACTTTTGATATAGATTTCCAAACTTCTAGATTAACAATTTTGCCCTAAATTTGGATGGAACCATGAAGCAATGTAACCATGACTAGTTCACTTTCATGCTCGATTCTTCCAATATTAAACTCATCTCCAAATTATTATTCTAAGCAAAGTGATATCTTTGACATTAAATCCTTAGATGTTGGAAGGGTAACATTAACAAGTGTTAAAGAAATGTATATCCAAATTCAAAAATTTTAATTATTCAATAATAAGCAAAACAAAAATTGTTAGAATTTGAAAATATAAGAAATTTTATTTAAAAATAACAAAAACAATTAAAATCATTAAATAAATAGTCACAAAATTTTTAGAATTTTAGAAACCATTTATAACTTGACAAGAAACACATTAACCAACCAAAAAACCACCTATAAAACCATAACTCTAAGAATAATAATTAAAATCCAAAGATATAAGAGTCACATAGCAAAAATATATATTAATTAATAATTAGTAAAATTAATTACATATTCTATATAAAGTAGAAATAATAATTTAATAGTTTCCCAATAAAATTATATGAATACTAAAAAAAATGTAAAACCACAATATTATACGACTAAATATAAGAACTGCATTGCAAATATATAAACTAGCATTTTCACTACATCGTGAAAAGAAACGCCGAAGCAGTGCGAAGTGAGCCTAATGTAATCATAACAATCCGTTTTTCTTCTCAAGGAGTTAACAATCCGTCTTTCTTCTGAAGGAGTGATGGCTTCTGTGAGATAATAAAATGTGTTTGGTTTGTGATTGCAGGTGAGTTTGATGCAATTTGGAATCAGATTGAATGCTATCATTTTGCCATTTTGCCATAAAACTAATGAAATTTCTAATGCTCTTGCAGAACACGCAGTTGCCAGAATAGGGAAAATATGGTTATTTTCCATAATTTGTCTGCCTTGCAACCATTGCAAACTGTTTTATTTATTCAATTTAGTGATCCTCAGTAGCGATTTCCCTTTCTCCTTGCTGCAGGTATGATCTTTGACTGAATTTTTGACAAACAACAGAAAAACGAATTTGGAAGAAATTGCAAAAAAAAATGTCACGTTCCTGATTCCCGAAACAAAGGGTATCAAAACCTTTGAACTTCTTGGTTCAACGAATGTGGGATATTATCCCGGGCAACAAATTAAAAATAAAAAATAAAATCAATTTGAAAAATGCCATCCGACTTTCCGGCTGAGATCTCAACCAAACGAAGGTGAATTTCATGAATCTAAAACTTGGGGTTTTCTCTCAACGCCACCAATTAGGTTCACTAGGTTCACGTTTGAAATTTCGGCGGATTGTTATGCCAATTGGGAGAAAATCCGAGTTCTTACGGAGCCAAACACTTACTGATGCCCCAAAGATCCCAAATTGATATTTCCACAAGATTTTTAAAGGTTAGATCTGCCATTTTCGACCATTTTGGTTTGGTTTGTGATTGCAGGTGAGTCTGATGCAATTTGGAATCAGACTGAGTGCTATCATTTTGCCAGTTTTCCATAAAACTAATGAAATTTCTAATGCTCTTGCAGAACACGCAGTTGGCAGAATAGGGAAAATATGGTTATTTTTGATAATTTGTCTGCCCTTGCAACCATTGCAAATTGTTTTATTTATTCAATTTAGTGATCCTCAGTAGCGATTTCCCTTTCTCCTTGTTGCAAGTATGATCTTTGACTGAATTTTTGGCAAATAACAGAAAAAAGAATTTGGGTGAAATTGCCAAAAAAACGATCACGTTCCTGATTCCTGAAACAAAGGACAAATCCCTAGAAGAACTCTCACATGAAAATGATGAAGGGCTTTCCCAATTATCTGCGCGCAGGACTACGCCGATTGAATAGGGCCTTCCCAATTCGCTGAGCGTCGAAACCATAGCCGGGATCTACGTCGATTGAATAGGGCCTTCCCAATTCGCTGAGCACCGGAACCATAGCCGAGTTCTGCGCCATTTTCTTCGGAGAAATACTCGAAACTCCTGTTTGAAATTCTGATTCTTTTCTGAGAAGAAGAGTCTTCGGATCCGTCCCTCTGGTGCTTTGAAGGCAAGATGAATGTCATGTCCCGGTGGCGCTTTATTCCTTGCAGCTATTGATCAAGAGAGATCGTCATTGAACATAATGAACAGAATAATAGTAGCGTTCGAGTTTTTTTTTTTCGGTAAATAACGCAAAAGATGGAATAAAACACGGCAAAAATTCCAGAGACATTCTGAAAGGAATCTGTGAATTTATACCTTTCATCCGAGAGAGCAAAACCTAAATGTATCCATAAGGCTTCGCTCGCAAATCTCACAAGTATTGGTAACACCCTTGCCTGGCCTTGGCTGAGGTCTTTCGTTGAGGAAAACGATTCTTGCACTGTTGATAATGTAGGTCTACACACCTGTTATGTCCAAGACTTTCTGTATCTCTAAAACCCGTATCACATCATGGTAGGAGGACCGTCTTATCTGTAAACGCATTCATAATAAGAAATGTCAGAGACCTCCGTAATTAAATATTTTAGACCAGAATTTGAAAAAATAATTTGGCAAGAAGCCTATAGCTGAACAAAATTTTATAAAAAGACGACATTAAAGGCGGTCTATACCTGAACAAAATTTATAAAAAGACGACATTCAAGGCGGCCTATACTGAACAGAATTTAAAAGAATCGGCATTCAAGGCAGCCTATACCTGAACGGAATTTAACAGAATCGACATTCAAGGCGGCCTATACCTGCACAATGTGATGGTCCTTGTGGCGTGCTCGACAATAGGTGCACTACGCCGATTGAATAGGGCCTTCCCAATTCGCTGAGCGCCGAAACCATACTCGGGATCTACGCCGATTGAATAGGGCCTTCCCAATTCGCTGAGCGCCGGAACCATAGCTACGATCGCAGTCGGTTGCTACTGCTCTGTTTCTTTGTTTCTTTGCTGATAGCGATGTTGTTCATCCAGCACAGGCGAACGAGCTGAGCGAAGATATCGGAGGCGGATGCAGAAGAGAACGATCCAGATGAAATGGAGTAGGAAGCCTTCTTGAATACGCTCCTGGGACTGTCGCCAACTAACTTCAGCAAATAGCTAGGGACAGGTGGGTTTGGGACAGGTAGTTGACACTGTTCAAGATTTTGGCTGTGACGACGAATCTTAACAGTGTCCCGAACATAAATCCCACAATAGAACGTTTTTGGTGTAATTACAAATACCCATAAGCTTATCGAGTTTAATAAATAATATAGGTTAACATAACTTTGACATAAAATAAAATAAAACGCCTTTTTATAATTATAAATTATTATTTAAAATTATATTATTATTTTATACATATAAAAATGTCAACTTTCCCACAATAGAACGCTCTCGGTGTAATTACAAATACCCATAAGCTTATTGAGTTTAATAAATAATATAGGTTAACATAACTTTGACATAAAATAAAACGCCTTTTTATAATTATAAATTGTTATTTAAAATTATATTATTATTTTATACATATAAAAATGTGAACTTTTACTTTGTCTTTGCAAAATATGATTCTCTTGCATTCTTTTGTACGTACTTTATCCTATTACTTCTTTTCAGCAGACTTTATCTTATTACTTTATTTTACACTTTCCAACAAATTTCCCATTTCCTATGAGCCTATATTCTCCAACCATTACTTTCTTTCACACGTTTTTTTCAAACATCCTATCCATTTTAAGGGTATTTTTTTCCCTTGGCCTTATTGCTTTCTCTGGATACTCTTACATGAAAATAAAATCTCTAATGAAAAAGTATATTCATATTTTAAAAAAGATAATTTGAGTAGTTTTGATGGTTAAGAATTTGTGATTTTTCTTGGAGGTCATAGGTTCAAAATCAAAGTCATGAGTTTCTGATATATGTATGACTTACAAGTTGTTACCCTAACAAAGATGGAGTTCAAAAATGTATTATTCCCTAATAATATATTTTAAAACCTATATCAAGCTACTTTTAATATTTTTAAAACATATATCAAGTTACTTCTA
The DNA here is from genome assembly GCA_034641835.2 of Pinus albicaulis. Lineage (NCBI taxonomy): Eukaryota > Viridiplantae > Streptophyta > Pinopsida > Pinales > Pinaceae > Pinus > Pinus albicaulis. The sequence goes on from CM076569.1 coordinate 513,842,727, forward strand.
ATATGCACTAAACTTTGCAACTTTGCTTCATACTAATAGACTTAGTTATGAATGTATCTTTATTTTGGTAACAAAATGACACATGTGATGTTAGTATAAGTTTATCATAACAAGGTGGAGTTCAAAAGTGTATTATTTTATAATAATATATTTATTGTTAAATTATTATTATTATTGTTATTTTTAATTTAAAAGACTGAAAGTAAAATGAGAATATTATTATAAGTTTAAGATTAAATGTAAATAAAGAGTTAAATTTAAAAAAAAAACATTTAATGTATTAACAATTCAAAAATAATTCAAAAAAATTGTTTGGATGAATATAACATATGTTGGTATATCTTTAATTCAGAAAGTTTCTTTGATGAATATAACATATGTTGGTATATCTTTAGTTAGAGTAGTCATTATTCTTCCTTTTTATATTAATAATATTGTTTTTATGGTAAAGAAATTCTATGATCTCAATAAATAATTATGGATTTTCCAGTATTTTTACTCTAATAATAATATGAGTATTAGCACTATAAAATAAAAGTTGTGACAATTAAATCTGAAAAAAAATCACTTTAACTTCATATATGATAATAATAGTTGGAAAACAGTGACATCATAAAAGCATGTTTAAATTTATCTGCATTGCATGTTCAATTAAAATTATATATATATGAAGAATATGATAAATAAAGGGTATGAATTTTATAATGGATTTCAAAAAAATTGTAAATAGGTAGACCTTTGACTTTGGAATAAGAAGAAACTCTTGTTTGAGGCTCTCACTAGTGCTTATTATTTTATATGGTTGTGAAGTTTGAGTTACATTATCACTAAAGATTAGTGGAGAAATATAGAACAAATAAAAAAACAATTTATAACTTACAATCTTAAAATTTAAGGCAATGAACCTTATCCTATCATCCCCATAAAATGAATATTCCCCCATTTAAAACATGATTATGATTAGGTGAATAAGGTTTAAGAACCAGATGAACAACATGGATGACAACAGGGTTCCCATGATTGCTTTCAAATGTAGTCAACATATCTTGCGACTTAGGCAAGCTTCACACAAAAATGCCAAGGCTTGGCTAAAACATTGAGATACCTAGGAAGATACCACTTTGTAAATTAACTATAATATTAAAAATATCATTACATCTATATGTAAGAAGAAAGTCGAGTGTAATAAATAATTAGAGAATAAGAGGAAATTACTATACTACAAAGAGGTGATTAATCATAATATAAAATATCAAAATATCTATTTTCTATAAGTAGTGTAAATTTGAAAAATAAACATTGCTAAAATAAGAATAAACTCCCAACTAGCTCCATAGAAAAATAAGAGATTAGACAATTCTTAAAAAATTACCATGCATTAAAAGAATTTGTCATTTTTATGACACTAAGAGAGTGGACAAAAAAAACAATTTCTTTCCCAATGTCCCATTTACACCCACATTGATTTTAAATTTAAAAATATTTGTTACAATAATAATTGTATTAACCTTTTATCTTATAAAATTATAGTAATTTAAAAATACTTAAATTTTTATAAATTCATAAATAAAATTTTAATACAAAATAAATATTATTTTTAATATTAAAAATTTATAAATTAATATTAACTTAACAAATATTTAAAATCATAATATAGAATAAATATATCATATTTAAAATCTCTATTAAAAACATAATTGTTTCTTTTAAATCTCATTAAAAATTATACTTTTTCAAACTCTTTTATATAATTTATTAAAACAGAAATTTGATGGGTAACTTGCACAATCAAATTGTTTTAGGGGTTTTTTAGACTGTTGAATCTATATAAACAATAAAAAAAACTAATTTAAACAATATAAATCAAGATTTTACCTCAATTTTTTTCACTAAATTCCAACACCAAAAACTCCAAAAAATCGCACTAAAAACTACTCCTTTTTTAATTTGTAATGTCAAAATTTATATTTTCCAAATTCTTATTGACACGTTTCTTTCAACTTCATAGCATTTTTAAAGGTATTTCGTCGACGTATTGTGATGCTTTATTTCGATATTCTTACATGAATATTTATGCTATAATGTCTATACAAGTAGAAGATAGTGGCTATTATAAATTTTATATATGTGACTTTAACAAATACATTTATTAATATATTTAATATTTTAATAAATACCAAAGTATTGTCAATTATATAATTATTATGAATTTTGAATATAACGTATTCATATTTTCATTACTGGTTATTAAATGGAATATTTTGATTTTTTGTAACAGTCAAATATCTATACATTTACTCACCATAAAAAAAAAAATTATTAAATAGTCTTTACAACTTGAACTATATCTTAATTATCATCAATACAGTTTATAATCTTTGCGTACAGCTGGAATATGGATAGTCTATTTGTACTCACATTGCCTAACAGTCACGACTGGATTTAAGTTTAAGCTTTGTGATGTCAGCTTATTTACTACACTTATTAATACGTACCCGATATGATTTATCATTGTGGTTTGGCATTATTGCGAATATAAAACTTATGAACCTTTGCACTCAAATAGTATGGATTTGTCAACATTTAATTACACCTATGATTTCTTTGGTATCCGATTGGATTTGGTTCGTAGTCTTGGCTCCAACGCCTCACACGTGGCCTCCTCCACATCGTTGTTCGGAGTTCAATCCTACGGCTGTTACGACCTCGGGTTGCTATTGACCTTGGCAATAACTGTTTTTCCCGTTCATTGTTTCTCTCGTCGGAGAGCTCCGGACGCCTCTGCTAGGGTTTGGAGTTTTTGGTTAGCAGAGCTATGGCGGCCTGCGGTAAATGGCGCCTACCCAAACGCAGCTCTTCACTTCGACAGGTAGTCGGCCCTTCGTGCAAGTTTCTGGAAGTTTTACACATTTTTTTTCTTTATGCTTTGCTCTTTGTTCTCACCGAGTGCGTAAGGTTAAGACAGTATTCAGTTTTTGGTGTCAATTCTGTCTCTTATTTCGTTGCAATTCTTAATGTAATGGGTAGCAGGGCTACGAACGTTCTTGGGTTTATACTCCGCCCGAACTCTACAGGTATGGCCCTCCTGCTTCCCTCTTTTGGTTAGTTATAGAGGCAGTTTAACACCCTTTTGCATTCGCACTCTTCTAATGAACTTCCTTGTGCTCTGCTACAGGTATTACCCTACCCCTTCTCCTTTTGTTCTGGCTACATCGAAGGATTCTGGTCGCGGAGGAGGTTTAACACTCAATTCTACCAACAGGTACTCTATCCTTGACGGTTCGAGTTCCTTACTCCTTGCTTGGCCAGTACGATTGTGATTGGAAATAGTTGTTGGGAAAGGCTAGGGTTTGAGAACCTGTACTTTTATTGTGCAGTCTTGAACTGCTACTTGTCTAATGCCGAATGTAACCTAGGGTTATACAGCTATTTGCTATTATACTCTGCGGAAGAGTCTTTCCAGTTTAAGATTTCCGTTTCAGATGTTGATGTATTTTGTTCAGCAGTAGAGTGGCCGGGGTCATTATCCTCCGTGCCTATTTTGTTTATGGGACTAAATATTTCTCCCATAGATTGGGAATTTACAACTGTTATTCCGGTTATTTTCATTATAAGAGTAAACGTACTGTGGTTTATGACATTTCTGTCTGTGTTAAACTATGTTTATCATCTTTGGTTGTTTCCTATTTTCTGACTCTCCATACAATTTAATAAGTTCGAATTTGTAATTTCTCTGTAATTTACTCCGCCGTAATATTCTCATTGGATGCATGCGCTATGTTTTGAAGTTTATGGGCATTTCACAGCTTCTCTGGTTATATGGCGACCCTGCTGGAATTCTATATACTGTATTTTTCTTGTTGTCTATTACAGTGTTGCATGCTGTTAAACTTACGAGGGTTTCTCAAATTTTAGCTACTACAGATATTTCTTCAGCCGTCCGCATCTCATTTTTCCACAAAGGCTTAAATTAACTACAACCCTGTTTTTTTTTTTTTTTTTATCTTGGTTCTTTCCGTTGTTTATTTATCTTTAAAGAAGAGGAGTACCACAGGTGTCCGGACCACCCGTCTCGTCCGAGCTTATCATAGACAGGAGGGCGAACTATCTAAAAGACTGAGTTAATCAGGCATTTAGATTAACAGCCCACCTGGGTATATAGTTTTCAGTTTACTCATTTGCTATATGGTTACTTTTACGGTTTTGTCCTAGGAAAAGAAATACTTCAAGTCGATACTTAACAGCCCCTTTTTATCATACTGTCGTATAACCTATATAATAGAATAATCCTCACCATCTATACACGTGTACTATTTTTCTTCATATGCTTTTACTGCATTAAATTGCCTAGAGTTCATCTGTCGTATCATCCGGTATGTCTAATGAAGGAAAAAAAAACAAGTAAACAACAATAGCTACCACTACATTTACACAGAAGAAAAGAGAAGAAAATAATTAAATATAGGCAACCCTTTTTGCAACAGGTCTATTCATTACTTTCATGAAACAGAAAACTAATTGCATGTTACTTATCTGAGTCCAAATTCCACTGATGGTACTCGTTACCTCCCTTCCATGAACTGGGCGATTACGTCCACAGTTCTCCCCCGAGCTTCAAACCTGGGTCTTGTTGAACACGAAATTCTGGAGGAGAGTTCTCGGGACAGTCCGGTCCAACTCTCCAACTCCAGAGAAAAACATAATTTCTGGGGACAACTCGGGACAGACCGGTCCAATTCTCCAACCCAGAGGTCCAAGCTCTTCTGGAAAAGAATCTTTTCCAGTCTTAATAGAGTTCTTTTTCCCTTCCACACCGAACCCTCCACTCTCTTTGGAATCCCCCTTTATCCAGAGTTTCCTTGGGTAACTGTAGGAACTGTTTTTCTATTCAACTGACTCTAGATTTACTTTTACCATCAATCTTTTTACTCATGAAGTAAATTTCACAAATTAAATCTTTTATTCAAAAATCAAAAATTAATTTGTTCAGATACTTCAATTAAAATAAACAATAGTCACAATTAATCCTTAATCAATAAAACTTAACCATTTGTCAGCGGCTAAGAGGGTGGTTACAGTTTTCCCCCTCTGGAAGAGAACACCGTCCCCGGTGTTCTTATTCCAAATTAGCCAAAAAGCTCAGGATAAGCTTCGCGAAAAAAATTCTCGTCTTCCCAGGTAGCTTCCTCTGGACCAAAGTGCTTCCATTACACTTTAACCTGGGCGATGGCTTGTTTCCGGAGCATGATTTCCCTCCGGTCGATTATACTGTGTGGCTCGACCAGAAATTCTCCGTCCGGTTCTACCTGCACACAGTAGACTTATGTTAATTATATAAGTTTTTAATATCGTACTTTTATTTTAATAATTATGCTTACTCACTACCTGTATGTTCTGCCAATGAATTATATGTCTTGGATCATGAATATATCGTTTTAATAACGATACATGAAAGACATTATGCACCCGAATGTGACTAGGAAGGGCTAAGCGATATGCTACTGGTCCTACTCTTTCCAGTATTTGGAAAGGGCCACAGAACCGGGGTGCTAGTTTTGCACAAGACGCCCATCTTAGTGTGCCCTTCTTTGGTTTAATTCTAACATATACGTGATCTCCAACTTCGTACTCACGGTATGACCTCTTTTTATCCGCATACACTTTTTTCCTGTCTTGTGCTGCCTTCAAATTTTGTCGAATTTTCTTCACCTCTGCTTCCATTTCTGCTAGCATGTCTGGTCCTAGCATGAGTCTATTCTCGGGGCTGCTCCAATTAATGGGAGTTCTGCACTTCCGCCCATATAGTGCCTCGAACGGGCTCATCCTTAATGATTCCTGGTAACCATTGTTGTAAGCAAACTCTATCAAGTGTAGATACTCCTCCCATTTAATTGGTTGCTGCATGACATACATTCTTAGCATGTATTCCAGTACTTTATTTACTCGCTCATTCTGACCGTCTGTTTGCGGGTGGTATGTAGTACTAAAATGTACTTGAGTTCCCAACCCCGTAATCAGTGCCTTCCAAAAGGCTGATGTGAATTTTACATCTCTATCCGCGATAACGGTCTTAGGAATGCCATGCAGTCTGAAGATTTCACACATAAATAAATCTGCTATCTGTACTGTGTTATAGGTGGATTGGACATGTATGAAATGTGCCGACTTACTTAGTCTATCCAAAACTACCATTATGGAATCATTACCTCGTTTTGAATTTGGTAATCCGGTGATAAAGTCCAATGAGATCACCTCCCATTTCCATTCGGGAATGGGTATAGGCTGCATTAATCCAGCTGGATGCCGATGCTCTATTTTCACTTGCTGGCACTCTAAACACTTGCTTAGATAGCTTACTATATCCTTCCTCATGCCCGGCCAACAGTAGTCCTTTCTTATAGCTGTCAGCATCTTTTGATATCCTGGGTTCCCTGCATAAACTCTTCTATGATATTTGTCTAGTATCATAGTTTTCAATTCTACTCTGTGTGGAATGACTATCCTTTTCTTAAAAATCAGCAACTCATCCTGATTAATCTCATAATCCCCTTGTCCACCTTGTCCTTCAGATTCTTGTGTCTGCTGCCACAAGTATTTATACTCAGGATCCTTGTCTGCTTCTTTTCTGATTTGTTCTAAAAATCTGGTTTCAATTTGGTTAACATATAACCCATAAATGTTATGCATTTTCTTGCTTAATGCATCCGCAACTTTTTTCTCTTTTCCTTTTACGTGTTGTAGATCAATATCAAATTCGCTCAAAAAAGCATTCCATATTGCTTGCCGGGAGTTTAAGTCAGCTTGTTTAAAATAGCTGGTTAGACTACTATGATCAGTTTTCAATACAAACCTCTTCCCAAGTAAGTAATGTCTCCATACTCGGAGAGCATGCACAACTGCAGTTAGCTCTAAATCATAAGCTGAATATCGCTGCTCATGATCTTTTAGCTTGCGGGATTCATATGCAATTACCTTCCCTTCTTGTGATAATACAGCCCCAACTCCTTCCTTGCATGCATCTGCACAAACCTCGAATTCTTTATCCGGATCTGCTACACTTAACATAGGTGCTGTCGTCAACAACTGCTTCAATCTTTCAAAGCTATCCTGACATTCTTTTGTACATTTAAAATTTTTCCCTTTTCTTTGTAAAGAAGTAATGGGAAAAGCTATCTTTGAAAACCCTTTTATAAATCGTCGGTAGTAGCCAGCGAGACCCATAAAAGACCGTATATCTGCCACATTCTGTGGCACCTTCCATTCCATGATAGTTTTAATTTTCTCCAGGTCTACTGCTATACCCTTTTTAGATATTACATGTCCAAGATACTGTATTTCTTCTTTGAAGAAACCACATTTACTGAATTTTTCATACAGCTAATGTTTCCTTAGCATCTCCAGTACCATACGCAAATGCTTTTCATGTTCTTCTGCATTCTTAGAATAAATCAGTATGTCATCAATGAAGATTAACACGAAGTTGTCCAAATAAGGGTGGAAAATACTATGCATCCGTCTCATAAAAGTGGCTGGTGCATTAGTTAACCCAAAAGGTAATGCCACGAATTCATAGTGGCCATACCTGGTGCAAAAAGCAGTTTTGTGTATATCTTCATCCTTAATTCTGATTTGGTGGTAACCGGACCGCAAATCAATTTTTGAGAATACAGTAGCTCCCCTTACCTGGTCAAATAGGTCATCAACACGGGGTAGGGGATACCTATTCTTAACAGTCAGCTTATTTAACTGTCGGTAATCCATGCACATGCGCATGGTTCCATCCTTTTTTCTAACAAACAGCACAGGTGCTCCCCAGGGTGACACACTGGGTCTTATATACCCCTTATCTAATAATTTCTGAAGCTGCATTTTCAGCTCAGTCAATTCTGGCACACTCATACGGTAGGGAGTTCGCGAAATTGGTGATGCTCCTGGCAACAGTTCTATTGTAAAATCAACCTCTCTTTTAGGTGGTAATCCTGGTATTTCTTCAGGAAATACGTCCTTAAATTTCTGTACTACAGGTATATTTTCTAACACAGCGGCTTTATTCTTAGACTCAGATAGTCCAACTTGTATGGCGTACAGTTGGCATCCCTTTATCATACATTTTGCCATTTGGGAAGCGGTAATTGGACGCAGACGTACAGGCTTCTTTATGCCCTGAATTTCTTGGCGATTACCATTCTGATCTCTGTAGTAAACTATCTTTTCCTTGCAGTCTATGAGAGTCCAATGTTTCTCCAACCAATCCATACCCAACAATACATCATAGGATCCCAAAGGCAGAATATTTAAATCTACCATTAACTGCTGTCCACCGATTTGCAATGCACAATCTGATATTTTGGCACTAACTCTTCTTTTAGCTCCTGTAGCTAACTGAACCAACCAGGTATTTTTAAATTTTTGACTTGGTAGTTTACATATTTCCACTAATTTAGGACTTATATAACTTAGAATTGCGCCTGGATCTACCAAGACAGAAATAGTTTGGGATGAAAATTTACCTTCCAGCTCTATCATGGTGGGTTGAAAGTCAGCTTGCCGGTCCTCCAATGCTGCGTTAATTCTGGGTATGCTTCTGGCAATATCTGCCACCATAGAGGCCTCCTGCAAATTGGTTACTGCTTCGGTTTTACCCCACTGTGGGAAATCTCGATAGTAGTGCGCTGCCCCGTAGCCCCAACACTGGAGAGGTGGCCTCTGGTTTTGAGGTTGCTCAGGTCTATTTGAAGCTTCCACCGTCTTGTCTTCCCCCGGCCATCTAATCCTCTGATGGTTCCTACCGAATTGCTTATTAACTGAATTCCTGGCTGAGCTTCTGAAGTTACTGGTTTTTCCCCTTTTGAAACCAGCACTGTTTCTATTTTCTTTCTTTGATTGCCACCCTTTTCCTTGGTCTACTTTGGTTTTTTCTTGCTGATAACACAGCCTTGCCTTTTTGATGGCCTCATCCATTGTCTTAGGATTAAAAAACTCGATACGCTCCTTCATATGGGCGGGTAAACTGCTTAGAAATCTCTGGACCTTGGCTTTCTCATCTCTTAAGTACAGTGCATAGCGCAGTAATGATGTAAACTTGGTGATGAACTCGTCCATGGTCAATTATCCTAGCCTTAAATCATGGAATTCTCGAGCATTTTCATCATAGAAACGCTTAGTCAAGTACTTCTCTTTGTAGTAATGTTGGAACTTATCCCATGTCACATCCTGATCCTCTATTCCCCGCACGTTCTTCACTTCTTCCCACCATAGGGTGGCTTTATCTTTTAGCTGATAAATAGCTAACCATGCCTTAAGACCACTGTCATAATCATACACCTAGAAGTACTTGTTCATATTAATTAACCAGGCCTCTGCTACTTCTTCTTTTTCTCCATCGAATGTAGGTGGCTTAATCTTCCTGAATTCTCCATGTAATTCCACCCTCTGCCTTTTTCCTACCTTCCATTCTGTTCCATTTTCAGATTCAGCTTCATTAAAATTTCTGTTCGGATTACTTCGCTGTGACAGACTTCTTTCTTTTCGACTCGTATCTTGTTCATCTGTTTGCTATTCGTTCCCCCCTTGGAGTTCTCTGTCAGCACTGGGATTTTCATTCCTTTGATTCTTTTTATCGGACAGGCTTTTTAAGATCCTCTCCTGATCCTGCATCATCCTTGCATTTTCCCTTCGTACCCTCTCCATTTCTTCCTGCAACTGTTGTACTGTATGTAATAAAATGCGGGTCTGATGTTGTTGTTCTTCAATCAGTCTGTTTGACCGCTGAAGCTGCTCTATCCCCAACTGAACCCACATCTCGGGGTTTCCCTCTGGTGGAGGCTGCATTCCTCCGGCATTCCGCTGTAGCGGTTGCGAAGGTGTCCGCCTCATTTGTCTTTCCATCTAATTATCAGACTGTGCATGAATAACATAAAGTTTTAACGTCAGTTGACCCAATAGGGCCCAGCGTTGTAACGCTGCTCTGATACCACTTGTAACAGTCAAATATCTATACATTTACTCACCATAAAAAAGAATTTATTAAACAGTCTTTACAACTTGAACTATATCTTAATTATCATCAATACAGTTTATAATCTTTGCGTACAGCTGGAATATGGATAGTATATTTGTACTCACATTGCCTAACAGTCACGACTGGATTTAAGTTTAAGCTTTATGATGTCAGCTTATTTACTACACTTATTAATACTTACCTGATACGATTTATCATTGTGGTTTGGCATTATTGCGAATATAAAACTTATGAACCTTTGCACTCAAATAGTATGGATTTGTCAACACTTAATTACACCTATGATTTCTTTGGTATCCGATTGGATTTGGTTCGTAGTCTTGGCTCCACCGCCTCACACGTGGCCTCCTCCACATCGTTGATCGAGTTCAGTTCGAACATTACGACCTCGGTTGCTATTGACCTTAGCAATAACTGTTTTTTCCAGTTCATTGTTTCTCTCGTGGAAGGCTCAGAAGAAACGCCATACGATAGGGTTTGGATTTTTCGGTTAGCGAGCCATGGCGGCTTTGTGGTAAATGGCGCCTGCAGTGTAATCTTTCTTGACCGACAGTGACCCTTCGTGCTAGGATTTTTGGAAGTTCTGAGTTTTCTTTATGCTGATCTTTGTTCTGCAAGTGCGTAGGTTAAGATAGTATTCGTTTTTTGGTGTCGATTTTGTCTCTTATTTGATTCAGTTCTTAATGTATTAGATGGCAGACTCAGGGCGTTTCTTGGGTTTATACTCACTTTGAACTCTCACACTATGGCCCTCTGCTTCCCTCTCTTTTGGTTAGTTATAGAGGTAGTTTAACACCCTTTTGCATTCACACTCTTCTAATGAACTTCCTTGTGCTCTGCTACAGGTATTACCCTACCCCTTCTCCTTTTTTTCTAGCTACTTCGAAGGATTCTGGTCGCGGAGGAGGTTTAACCCTCGATTCTACCAACAGGTACGCTATCCTTGACGGTTCGAGTTCCTTACTCCTTGCTCGGCCAGTACGATTGTGATTGGAAATAGTTGTTGGGAAAGGCTAGGGTTTGAGAACCTATACTTTTATTGTGCAGTCTTGAACTGCTACTTGTCTAATGCCGAATGTAACCTAGGGTTATACAGCTATTTGCTATTATATCTGCGGAAGAGTCTTTCCAGTTTAAGATTTCTGTTTCAGATGTTGATGTATTTTGTTCAGCAGTAGAGTGGCTGGGGTCATTATCCTCTGTGCCTATTTTGTTTATGGGACTAAATATTTCTCCCACAGATTGGGAATTTACAACTGTTATTCCGGTTATTTTAATTATAAGAGTAAATGTACTATGGTTTATGACATTTCCGTCTGTGTTAAACTATGTTTATCATCTTTGGTTGTTTCCTATTTTCTGACTCTCCATACAATTTAATAAGTTCGAATTTGTAATTTCTCTGTAATTTACTCCGCCGTAATATTCTCAGTGGATGCATGCGCTATGTTTTGAAGTTTATGGGCATTTCACAGCTTCTCTGGTTATATGGCGACCCTGCTGGAATTCTATATACTGTATTTTTCTCGTTGTCTATTACAGTGTTGCATGTTGTTTAACTTACGAGGGTTTCTCGAATTTTAGTTACTACAGATATTTCTTCAGCTGTCCGCATCTCATTTTTCCACAAAGGCTTAAATTAACTACAACCCTATTTTTTTTTTTTTTTATCTTGGTTCTTTCCGTTGTTTATTTATCTTTAAAGAAGAGGAGTACTGCAGGTGTCTGGACCACCTGTCTCGTCTGAGCTTATCATAGACAGGAGGGCGAACTATCTAAAAGACTGAGTTAATCAGGCATTTAGATTAACAGCCCACCTGGGTATATAGTTTTCAGTTTACTCATTTGCTATATGGTTACTTTTACGGTTTTGTCCTAGGAAAAGATATACTTCAAGTCGATACTTAACAACCCCTTTTTATCATACTGTCGTATAACCTGTACAATAGAATAATCCTCATCATCTATACACATGTGTACTATTTTTCTTCATCTTCTTTTACTGCATTAAACTGCCTAGAGTTCATCTGTCGTATCATCCGGTATGTCTAATGAAGGAAAAAAAACAAGTAAACAACAATAGCTACCATTGCATTTACACAGAAGAAAAGAGAAGAAAATAATTAAATATAGGCAACCCTTTTTGCAACAGGTCTATTCATTACTTTCATGAAACAGAAAACTAATTGCATGTTACTTATCTGAGTCCAAATCCCACTGATGGTACTTGTTACCTCCCTTCCATGAACTGGGCGATTACGTCCACAGTTCTCCCCCGAGCTTCAAACCTGGGACTTGTTGAACACGAAATTCTGGAGGAGAGTTCTCGGGACAGTCCGGTCCAACTCTCCAACTCCAGATAAAAACATAATTTCTGGGGACAACTCGGGACAGACCGGTCCAGTTCTCCAACCCAGAGGTCCAAGCTCTTCTGGAAAAGAATCTTTTCCAGTCTTAACTGAGTTCTTTTTCCCTTCCACACCGAACCCTCCACTCTCTTTGGAATCCCCCTTTATCCAGAGTTTCCTTGGGTAACTGTAGGAACTGTTTTTCTGTTCAACTGACTCCAGATTTACTTTTACCATCAATCTTTTTACTCATGAAGTAAATTTCACAAATTAAATCTTTTATTCAAAAATCAAAAATTAATTTGTTCAGATACTTCAATTAAAATAAACAACAGTCACAATTAATCCTTAATCAATAAAACTTAACCATTTGTCAGCGGCTAAGAGGGTGGTTACATTTTTCCCCCTCTGGAAGAGAACACCGTCCCCGGTGTTCTTATTCCAAATCAGCCAAAAAGCTCAGGATAAGCTTTGCGAACAAAACTCTCGTCTTCCCAGGTAGCTTCCTCTGGACCAAAGTGCTTCCATTGCACTTTAACCTGGGCGATGGCTTGTTTCCGGAGCATGATTTCCCTCCGGTCGATTATACTGTGTGGCTCGACCAGAAATTCTCCATCCAGTTCTACCTGCACACAGTAGACTTATGTTAATTATATAAGTCTTTAATATCGTACTTTTATTTTAATAATTATGCTTACTCACTACCTGTATGTTCTGCCAATGAATTATATGTCTTGGATCATGAATATATCATTTTAATAACGATACATGAAAGACATTATGCACCCGAATGTGACTAGGAAGGGCTAAGCAATATGCTACCGGTCCTACTCTTTCCAGTATTTGGAAAGGGCCACAGAACCGGGGTGCTATTTTTGCACAAGACGCCCATCTTAGTGTGCTCTTCTTTGGTTTAATTCTGACATATACGTGATCTCCAACTTCGTACTCACGGTATGACCTCTTTTTATCCGCATACACTTTTTGCCTGTCTTGTGCTGCCTTCAAATTCTGTCGAATTTTCTTCACCTCTGCTTACATTTCCGCTAGCATGTCTGGTCCTAGCATGAGTCTATTCTCGGGGCTGCTCCAATTAATGGGAGTTCTACACTTCCGCCCATATAGTGCCTCAAATGGGCTCATCCTTAATGATTCCTGGTAACCATTGTTGTAAGCAAACTCTATCAAGTATAGATACTCCTCCCATTTAATTGGTTGCTGCATGACATACATTCTTAGCATGTCTTCCAATACTTGATTTACTCGCTCAGTCTGACCGTCTGTTTGCGGGTGGTATGCAGTACTAAAATGTACTTGAGTCCCAACCCCGTAATCAGTGCCTTCCAAAAGGCTGATGTGAATTTTACGTCTCTATCCGAGATAACGGTCTTAGGAATGCCATGCAGTCTGAAGATTTCACGCATAAATAAATCTGCTATCTGTACTGTCTTATAGGTGGATTGGACAGGTATGAAATGTGCCGACTTACTTAGTTTATCCGCAACTACCATTATGGAATCATTACCTCGTTTTGAATTTGGTAATCTGGTGATAAAGTCCAATGAGATCACCTCCCATTTCCATTCGGGAATGGGTATAGGCTGCATTAATCCAGCTAGATGCCGATGCTCTATTTTCACTTGCTGGCACTCTAAACACTTTCTTAGATAGCTTGCTATATCCTTCCTCATGCCCGGCCAACAGTAGTCCTTTCTTATAGCTGTCAGCATCTTTTGATATCATGCGTGCCTCGCATAATTGCTTCTATGATATTCGTCCAGTATCATAGTTTTCAATTCCACTCTGTGTGGAATGACTATCCTTTTCTTAAAAATCAGCAACCCGTCCTGATTAATCTCATAATCCCCTTGTCCACCTTGTCCTTCAGATTCTTGTGTCTGCTGCCACAAGTATTTATACTCAGGATCCTTGTCTGCTTCTTTTCTGATTTGTTCTAAAAATCTGGTTTCAATTTGGTTAACATATAACCCATAAATGTTATGCAGTTTCCTGCTTAATGCATTCGCAACTTTGTTCTCTTTTCCTTTTACGTGCCGTAGATCAATATCAAATTCTCTCAAAAAAGCATTCCATCTTTCTTGCCGAGAGTTTAAGTCAGCTTGTTTAAAATAGCTGGTTAGACTACTATGATCAGTCTTCAATACAAACCTCTTCCCAAGTAAGTAATCTCTCCATACTCGGAGAGCATGCACAACTGCAGTCAGCTCTAAATCATAAGCTGAATATCGCTGCTCATGATCTTTTATCTTGCGGGATTCATATGCAATTACCTTCCCTTCTTGTGATAATACGCCCCAACTCTTTCCTTGCATGCATCTATACAAACCTCGAATTTTTTATCCGGATCTGCTACACTTAACATAGGTGCTGTCGTCAACAACTGCTTCAATCTTTCAAAGCTATCCTGACATTCTTTTGTCCATTTAAAAATTTTCCCTTTTCTTTGTAAAGAAGTAATGGGAAAAGCTATCTTTGAAAACCATTTTATAAATCGTCGGTAGTAGCCAGCGAGACCCATAAAAGACCGTATATCTGCCACATTCTGTGGCACCTTCCATTCCATGATAGTTTTAATTTTCTCCGGGTCTACTGCTATACCCTTTTTAGATATTACATGTCCAAGATATTGTATTTCTTCTTTGAAGAAATCACATTTACTGAATTTTGCATACAGCTGATGTTTCCTTAGCATCTCCAGTACCATACGCAAATGCTTTTCATGTTCTTCTGCATTCTTAGAATAAATCAGTATGTCATCAATGAAGATTAACACGGAGTTGTCCAAATAAGTGTGGAAAATACTATGCATCAGTCTCATAAAAGTGGCTGGTGCATTAGATAACCCAAAAGGTAATACCACGAATTAATAGTGGCCATACCTGGTGTGAAAAGAAGTTTTGTGTATATCTTCATCCTTAATTCTGATTTGGTGGTAACTGGACCGCAAATCAATTTTTGAGAACACAGTAGCTCCCCTTACCTAGTCAAATAGGTCATCAATACGGGGTAGGGGATACCTGTTCTTAACAGTCAGCTTATTTAACTGTCGGTAATCCGTGCACATGCGCATGGTTCCATCCTTTTTTCTAACAAACAGCACAGGTGCTCCCCAGGGTGACACACTGGGTCTTATATACCCCTTATCTAATAATTCCTGAAGCTGCATTTTCAGCTCAGTCAATTCTGGCACACTCATATGGTAGGGAGTTCGCGAAATTGGTGATGCTCCTGGCAGCAGTTCTATTGTAAAATCAACCTCTCTTTTAGGTGGTAATCCTGGTATTTCTTCAGGAAATACATCCTTAAATTCCTGTACTACAGGTATATTTTCTAACACAGCAGCTTTATTCTTAGACTCAGATAGTCCAACTTGTATGGCGTACAGTTGGCATCCCTTTATCATACATTTTTCCATTTGGGAAGCGGTAATTGGACGCAGACGTACAGGCTTCTTTATGCCCTGAATTTCTTGGCGATTACCATTCTGATCTCTGTAGTAAACTATCTTTTCCTTGCAGTATATGAGAGTCCAATGTTTCTCCAAGCAATCCATACCCAACAATACATCATAGGATCCCAAAGGCAGAATATTTAAATCTACCATTAACTACTGTCCGCCGATTTTCAATGCACAATATGATATTTTGGCACTAACTCTTCTTTTAGCTCCTGTAGCTAACTGAACCAACCAGGTATTTTTCAATTTTTGACTTGGCAGTTTACAGATTTCCACTAATTTAGGACTTATATAACTTAGAATTGCGCCTGGATCTACCAAAACAGAAATAGTTTGGGATGACAATTTACCTTCCAGCTCTATCATGCTGGCTTGAAAGTCAGCTTGTCGGTCCTCCAAGGCTGCGTTAATTTTGGGTATGCTTCTGGAAATAGCTCCCACCATAGAGGCCTCCTGAAAATTGGTTATTGCTTCGGTTTTACCCCGCTGTGGGCAATCTCGATAGTAGTGCGCTGCCCCGCAGCCCCAACACTGCAGAGGTGGCCTCTGGTTTTGAGGTTGCTCAGGTCTATTTGAAGCTTCCACCGTCTTGTCTTCCCCCGGCCATCTAATCCTCTGATGGTTCCGACCGAATTTCTTATTAACTGAATTCCTGGCTGAGCTTCTGAAGTTACTGGTTTTTCCCCCTTTGAAACCAGCACTGTTTCTATTTTCTTTCTTTGATTGCCACCCTTTTCCTTGGTCTACTTTGGTTTTCGCTTGCTGATAACACAGCCTTGCCTGTCTGATGGTCTCATCCATTGTCTTAGGATTAACAAACTCGATACGCTCCTTCATATGGGCGGGTAAACTGCTCAGAAATCTCTGGACCTTGGCTTTCTCATCTCTTAAGTACGGTACATAGCGCAGTAATGATGTAAACTTGGTGATGAACTCCTCCATGGTCAATTGTCCTAGCCTTAAATCATGGAATTCTTGAGCCTTTTCATCATAGAAACATTCAGTCAAGTACTTGTCTTTGAATTACTGTTGGAACTTATCCCATGTCACATCCTGATCGTCTATTCCCCGCACGTTCTTCACTTCTTTCCACCATAGGGTGGCTTTATCTTTTAGCCGATAAATAGCTAACCGTGCCTTAAGACCACTGTCATAATCATACACCTGGAAGTACTTGTTCATATTAATTAACCAGGCCTCTGCTACTTCTTCTTTTTCTCCATCGAATGTAGGTGGCTTAATCTTCCTGAATTATCCATGTAATTCCACCCTCTGCCTTTTCCTGCCTTCCGTTCTGTTCCATTTTCAGATTCAGCTTCATTAAAATTTCTGTTCGGATTACTTCGCTGTGACAGACTTCTTTCTTTTCGACTCGTATCTTGTTCATCTGTTTGCTGTTCGTTCCCCCCTTGGAGTTCTCTGTCAGCACTGGGATTTTCATTCCTTTGATTCTATTTATCGGACAGGCTTTTTAAGATCCTCTCCTGATCCTGCATCATCCTTGCATTTTCCCTTCGCACCCTCTCCATTTCTTCCTGCAACTATTGTACTGTATGTAATAAAATGCGGGTATGATGTTGTTGTTCTTCAATCAGTCTATTTGACCGCTGATGCTGCTCTATCCCCAACTGAACCCACATCTCGAGGTTTCCCTCTGGTGGAGGCTGCATTTCTCCGGCATTCCGCTGTAGCGGTTGCGAAGGTGTCCGTCTCATTTGTCTTTCCATCTAATTATCGGACTGTGCATGAATAACATACAGTTTTAACGTCAGTTGACCCAATAGGGCCCAGCGTTGTAACACTTCTCTTATACCACTTGTAACAGTCAAATATCTATACATTTACTCACCATAAATTTTTTTTTATTAAAGAGTCTTTACAACTTGAACTATATCTTAATTATCATCAATACAGTTTATAATATTTGCGTACAGCTGGAATATGGATAGTATATTTGTACTCACATTGCCTAACAGTCACGACTGGATTTAAGTTTAAGCTTTGTGATGTTAGCTTATTTACTACACTTATTAATACGTACCCGATACAATTTATCATTGTGGTTTGGCATTATTGCGAATATAAAACTTATGAACCTTTGCACTTAAATAGTATGGATTTGTCAACACTTAATTACACCTATGATTTCTTTGGTATCCGATTGAATTTGGTTCGTAGTCTTGGCTCCACCGCCTCACACGTGGCCTCCTCCACATCGTTGATCGGAGTTCAATCCTACGGCTGTTACGACCTCTGGTTGCTATTGACCTTGGCAATAACTATTTTTCCTGTTCATTTTTTCTCTCGTCGGAGAGCTCTGGACGCCTCTGCTAGGGTTTGGAGTTTTCGGTTAGCAGAGCTATGGCGGCTTGCGGTAAATGGCGCCTACCCAAACGCAGCTCTTCACTTCGACAGGTAGTCGGCCCTTCGTGCAAGTTTCTGGAAGTTTTACACAGTTTTTTTCTTTATGCTTTGCTCTTTGTTCTCGCCGAGTGCATAAGGTTAAGACAGTATTCAGTTTTTGGTGTCAATTCTGTCTCTTATTTCATTGCAATTCTTAATGTAATGGGTAGCAGGGCTACGGACGTTCCAGGGTTTATACTCCGCCCGAACTCTACAGGTATGGCCCTCCTGCTTCCCTCTTTTGGTTAGTTATAGAGGCGGTTTAACACCCTTTTGCATTCGCACTCTTCTAATGAACGTCCTTGTGCTCTGCTACATGTATTACCCTACCCCTTCTCCTTTTTTCTGGCTACTTCGAAGGATTCTAGTCGTGGAGGAGGTTTAACCCTCGATTCTACCAACAGGTACTCTATCCTTGACGGTTCGAGTTCCTTACTCCTTGCTCGGCCAGTACGATTGTGATTGGAAATAGTTGTTGGGAAAGGCTAGGGTTTGAGAACCTATACTTTTATTGTGCAGTCTTGAACTGCTACTTGTCTAATGCCGAATGTAACCTAGGGTTATACAGCTATTTGCTATTATACTCTGCGGAAGAGTCTTTCCAGTTTAATATTTCCGTTTCAGATGTTGATGTATTTTGTTCAGCAGTAGAGTGGCCGGAGTCATTATCCTCCATGCCTATTTTGTTTATGGGACTAAATATTTCTCCCACAGATTGGGAATTTACAACTGTTATTCCGGTTATTTTCATTATAAGAGTAAATGTGCTATGGTTTATGACATTTCCGTCTGTGTTAAACTATGTTTATCATCTTTGGTTGTTTCCTATTTTCTGACTCTCCATACAATTTAATAAGTTCGAATTTGTAATTTCTCTGTAATTTACTCCGCCGTAATATTCTCAGTGGATGCATGCGCTATGTTTTGAAGTTTATGGGCATTTCACAGCTTCTCTGGTTATATGGCGACCCTGCTGGAATTCTATATGCTGTATTTTTCTTGTTGTCTATTACAGTGTTGCATGCTGTTAAACTTATGAGGGTTTCTCGAATTCTAGTTACTACAGAGATTTCTTCAGCTGTTCGCATCTCATTTTTCCAAAAAAGCTTAAATTAACTACAACCCTGTTTTTTTTTTTATCTTGGTTCTTTTCGTTGTTTATTTATATTTAAAGAAGAGGAGTACCGCAGGTGTCCGGACCACCCTTCTCGTCCGAGCTTATCATAGACAGGAGGGCGAACTATCTAAAAGATTGAGTTAATCAGGCATTTAGATTAGCATCCCACCTGGGTATATAGTTTTCAGTTTACTCATTTGCTATATGGTTACTTTTACAGTTTTTTCCTAGGAAAATAAATACTTCAAGTCGATACTTAACAGCCCCTTTTTATCATACTGTCGTATAACCTGTACAATAGAATAATCCTCATCATCTATACACATGTGTACTATTTTTCTTCATCTGCTTTTACTGCATTAAACTGCCTAGAGTTCATTTGTCGTATCATCCAGTATGTCTAATGAAGGAAAAAAAAAAATTAAACAACAATAGCTACCATTGCATTTACACAGAAGAAAAGAGAAGAAGATAATTGAATATAGGCAACCCTTTTTGCAACAGGTCTATTCATTACTTTCATGAAACAGAAAACTAATTGCATGTTACTTATCTGAGTCCAAATCCCACTGATGGTACTCGTTACCTCCCTTCCATGAACTGGGCGATTACGTCCACATTTCTGCCCTGACCTTCAAACCTGGGTCTTGTTGAACACGAAATTCTGGAGGAGAGTTCTCTGGATAGTCCGATCCAACTCTCCAACTCCAGAGAAAAACATAATTTATGGGGAGAACTCGGGACAGACCAGTCCAATTCTCCAACCCAGAGGTCCAAGCTCTTCTGGAAAATAATCTTTTCTAGTCTTAACAGAGTTCTTTTTCCCTTCCACACCAAACCCTCCACTCTCTTTGGAATCCCCCTTTATCCAAAGTTTCCTTGGGTAACTGTAGGAATTGTTTTTCTGTTCAACTGACTCCAGATTTACTTTTACCATCAATCTTTTTACTCATGAAGTAAATTTCACAAATTAAATCTTTTATTCAAAAATCAAAAATTAATTTGTTCAGATACTTCAATTAAAATAAACAACAGTCACAATTAATCCTTAATCAATCAAACTTAACCATTTGTCAGCAGCTAAGAGGGTGGTTACAGTTTTCCCCCTCTAGAATAGAACACCATCCCTGGTGTTCTTATTCCAAATCAGCCAAAAAGCTCAGGATAAGCTTCGCGAACAAAACTCTCGTCTTCCCAGGTAGCTTCCTCCGGACCAAAGTGCTTCCATTGCACTTTAACCTGGGCGATGGCTCGTTTCCAGAGCATGATTTCCCTCCGGTCGATTATACTGTGTGGCTTGACCAGAAATTCTCCGTCCGGTTCTACCTGCACACAGTAGATTCTAGTCATGGAGGAGGTTTAACCCTCGATTCTACCAACAGGTACTCTATCCTTGACGGTTCGAGTTCCTTACTCCTTGCTCGGCCAGTACGATTGTGATTGGAAATAGTTGTTGGGAAAGGCTAGGGTTTGAGAACCTGTACTTTTATTGTGTAGTCTTGAACTGCTACTTGTCTAATGCCGAATGTAACCTAGGGTTATAGAGCTATTTGCTATTATACTCTGCGAAAGAGTCTTTCCAGTTTAAGATTTCTGTTTCAGATGTTGATGTATTTTGTTCAGCAGTAGAGTGGCCGGGGTCATTATCCTCTGTGCCTATTTTGTTTATGGGACTAAATATTTCTCCCACAGATTGGGAATTTACAACTGTTATTCCGGTTATTTTCATTATAAGAGTAAATTTACTGTGGTTTATAACATTTCCGTCTGTGTTAAACTATGTTTATCGTCTTTGGTTGTTTCCTATTTTCTGACTCTCCATACAATTTAATAAGTTCGAATTTGTAATTTCTCTGTAATTTACTCCGCCGTAATATTCTCAGTGGATGCATGCACTATGTTTTGAAGTTTATGGGCATTTCATAGCTTCTCTGGTTATATGGCGACCCTGCTGGAATTCTATATACTGTATTTTTCTTGTTTTCTATTACAGTGTTGCATGCTGTTAAACTTATGAGGGTTTCTTGAATTTTAGTTACTATAGAGATTTCTTCAGCTGTCTGCATCTCATTTTTCCACAAAGGCTTAAATTAACTACAACACTATTTTTTTTTATATATTTGTTCTTTCCGTTGTTTATTTATCTTGAAAGAAGAGGAGTATCGCAGGTGTCCGGACCACCCGTCTCATCCGAGCTTATCATAGACAGGAGGGCGAACTATCTAAAAGACTGAGTTAATCAGGCATTTATATTAACAGCCCACTTGGGTATATAGTTTTCAGTTTACTCATTTGCTATATGGTTACTTTTATGATTTTGTCCTAGGAAAAGAAATACTTCAAGTCGATACTTAACAACCCCTTTTTATCATACTGTCGTATAACCTATACAATAGAATAATCCTCATCATCTATACACATGTGTACTATTTTTCTTCATCTACTTTTACTGCATTAAACTGCCTAGAGTTCATCTGTCGTATCATTCGGTATGTTTAATGAAGTAAAAAAAAAAAGTAAACAATAGTAGCTACCACTGCATTGACACAGAAGAAAAGAGAAGAAAATAATTAAATATAGGCAACCCTTTTTGCAACAGGTCTATTCATTACTTTCATGAAATAGAAAACTAATTGCATGTTACTTATCTGAGTCCAAATCCCACTGATGGTACTCGTTACCTCCCTTCCATGAACTGGGCGATTACGTCCACAGTTCTCCCCCGAGCTTCAAACCTGGGTCTTCTTGAACACAAAATTCTGGAGGAGAGTTCTCGGGACAGTTCGGTCCAACTCTCCAACTCCAGAGAAAAACAAAATTTCTGGGGAGAACTCGAGATAGACCGGTCCAATTCTCCAACCCAGAGGTCCAAGCTCTTCTGGAAAAGAATCTTTTCCAGTCTTAACATAGTTCTTTTTCCCTTCCACACCGAACCCTCCACTCTCTTTGGAATCCCCCTTTATCCAGAGTTTCCTTGGGTAACTGTAGGAATTGTTTTTCTGTTCAACTGACTCCAGATTTACTTTTACCATCAATCTTTTTACTCATGAAGTAAATTTCACAAATTAAATCTTTTATTCAAAAATCAAAAATTAATTTGTTCAGATACTTCAATTAAAATAAACAACAGTCACAATTAATCCTTAATCAATCAAACTTAACCATTTGTCAGCGGCTAAGAGGGTGGTTACAGTTTTCCCCCTCTAGAAGAGAACACCATCCCTGGTGTAATTATTCCAAATCCTCCAAAAAGCTCAGGATAAGCTTCACGAACAAAACTCTCGTCTTCCCAGGTAGCTTCCTCTGGACCAAAGTGCTTCCATTGCAATTTAACCTGGGCGATGGCTCGTTTCCAGAGCATGATTTCCCTCCGGTCGATTATACTGTGTGGCTCGACCAGAAATTCTCCGTCCGGTTCTACCTGCACACAGTAGACTTATGTTAATTATATAAGTCTTTAATATCGTACTTTTATTTTAATAATTATGCTTACTCACTACCTGTATGTTCTGCCAATGAATTATATGTCTTGGATCATGAATATATCATTTTAATAACGATACATGAAAGGCATTATGCACCCGAATGTGACTACGAAGGGCTAGGCGATATGCTACCGGTCCTACTCTTTCCAGTATTTGGAAAGGGCCACAGAACCGGGGTGCTAGTTTTGCACAAGACGCCCATCGTAGTGTGCTCTTCTTTGGTTTAATTCTGACATATACGTGATCTCCAACTTCCTACTCATGGTATGACCTCTTTTTATCCGCATACACTTTTTTTCTATCTTGTGCTACCTTCAAATTCTGTCGAATTTTCTTCACCTCTGCTTCCATTTCCGCTAGCATGTCTGGTCCTAGCATGAGTCTATTCTCGTGGCTGCTCCAATTAATGGGAGTTCTGCACTACCACCCATATAGTGCCTCGAACAGGCTCATCCTTAATGATTCCTGGTAACCATTGTTGTAAGAAAAATCTATCAAGTGTAGATACTCCTCCCATTTAATTGGTTGCTGCGTGACATACATTCTTAGCATGTCTTCCAGTACTTGATTTACTCGCTCAGTCTGACCGTCTGTTTGCGGGTGGTATGCAGTACTAAAATGTACTTGAGTTCCCAACCCCGTAATCAGTGCCTTCCAAAAGGCTGATGTGAATTTTACGTCTCTATCCGAGATAACGGTCTTAGGAATGCTATGCAGTCTGAAGATTTCACGCATAAATAAATCTGCTATCTGTACTGTCTTATAGGTGGATTGGACAGGTATGAAATGTGCCGACTTACTTAGTCTATCCACAACTACCATTATGGAATCATTACCTCGTTTTGAATTTTGTAATCCGGTGATAAAGCCCAATGAGATCACCTCCCATTTCCATTCGGGAATGGGTATAGGCTGCATTAATCCAGCTGGATGCCGATGCTATATTTTCACTTGCTGGCACTCTAAACACTTGCTTATATAGCTTTCTATATCCTTCTTCATTCCCGGCCAACAGTAGTCCTTTCTTATAGCTGTCAGCATCTTTTGATATCTTGGGTGCCCCGCATAATTGCTTCTATGATATTCGTCCAGTATCATAGTTTTCAATTCCACTTTGTGTGGAATGACTATCCTTTTCTTAAAAATCAGCAACCCATCCTGATTAATCTCATAATCCCCTTGTCCACCTTGTCCTTCAAATTCTTTTGTCTGCTGCCACAAGTATTTATACTCAGGATCCTTGTCTGCTTCTTTTCTGATTTGTTCTAAAAAGTTGGTTTAAATTTGGTTAACATAACCCATAAATGTTATGCAGTTTCCTACTTAATGCATCCGCAACTTTGTTCTCTTTTGCTTTTACGTGCTGTAGATCAATATCAAATTCGCTCAAAAAAGCATTCCATCTTGCTTGCCGGGAGTTTAAGTCATCTTGTTTAAAATAGCTGGTTAGACTACTATGATCAGTCTTCAATACAAACCTCTTCCCAAGTAAGTAATCTCTCCATACTCGGAGAGCATGCACAACTGCAGTCAGCTCTAAATCATAAGCTGAATATCGCTGCTCATGATCTTTTAGCTTGCGGGATTCATATGCAATTACCTTCCCTTCTTGTGATAATACAGCCCCAACTCCTTCCTTGCATGCATCTGTACAAACCCAGAATTCTTTATCCGGATCTGCTACACTTAACATAGGTGCTGTCGTCAACAACTGCTTCAATCTTTCAAAGCTATCCTGGCATTCTTTTGTCCATTTAAAAATTTTCCCTTTTCTTTGTAAAGAGGTAATGGGAAAAGCTATCTTTGAAAACCCTTTTATAAATCGTCGGTAGTAGCCAGCGAGACCCACAAAAGACCATATATCTGCCACATTCTGTGGCACCTTTAATTCCATGATAGTTTTAATTTTCTCTGGGTCTACTTCTATACCCTTTTAAGATATTACATGTCCAAGATACTGTATTTCTTCTTTGAAGAAATCACATTTACTGAATTTTGCATACAACTGATGTTTCCTTAGCATCTCCAGTACCATACGCAAATGCTTTTCATGTTCTTCTGCATTCTTAGAATAAATCAGTATGTCATCAATGAAGATTAACACGAAGTTGTCCAAATAAGGGTGGAAAATACTATGCATCAGTATCATAAAAGTGGCTGGTGCATTAGTTAACCGAAAAGGTAATACCACGAATTCATAGTGGCCATACCTGGTGCGAAAAGCAGTTTTGTGTATATCTTCATCCTTAATTCTGATTTGGTGGTAACCGGACCGCAAATCAATTTTTGAGAACATAGTAGCTCCCCTTACCTGGTCAAATAGGTCATCAATATGGGGTAGGGGATACCTGTTCTTAACAGTCAGCTTATTTAACTGTCGGTAATCCATGCACATGCGCATGGTTCCATCCTTTTTTCTAACAAATAGCACAGGTGCTCCCCATGGTGACACATTGGGTCTTATATACCCCTTATCTAATAATTTCTGAAGCTGCATTTTCAGCTCAGTCAATTCTGGCACACTCATATGGTAGGGAGTTCGCGAAATTGGTGATGCTGCTGGCAGCAGTTCTATTGTAAAATCAACCTCTCTTTTAGGTGGTAATCCTAGTATTTCTTCAGGAAATACGTCCTCAAATTCCTGTACTATAGGTATATTTTCTAACACAGCAGCTTTATTCTTAGACTCAGATAGTCCAACTTGTACGGCGTACAGTTGGCATCCCTTTATCATACATTTTTCCATTTGGGAAGCGGTAATTGGACGCAGACGAACATGCTTCTTTATGCCCTGAATTTCTTGGTGATTACCATTCTGATCTCTGTAGTAAACTATCTTTTCCTTGCAGTCTATTAGAGTCCAATGTTTCTCCAACCAATCCATACCCAACAATACATCATAGGATCCCAAAGGCAGAATATTTAAATCTACCATTAACTGTTGTCCACCGATTTGCAATGTACAATCTGATATTTTGGCACTAACTCTTCTTTTAGCTCCTGTAGCTAACTGAACCAACCAGGTCTTTTTAAATTTTGACTTGGCAGTTTACAGATTTCCACTAATTTAGGACTTATATAACTTAGAATTGCGCCTGGATCTACCAAAACAGAAACAGTTTGGGATGACAATTTACCTTCCAGCTCTATCATGGTGGGTTGAAAGTCAGCTTGCCAGTCCTCCAATGCTGCGTTAATTCTGGGTATGCTTCTGGAAATATCTCCCACCGTAGAGGCCTCTTGCAAATTGGTTACTGCTTCGGTTTTACCTTGCTGTGGGCAATCTCGATAGTAGTGCGCTGCCCTGCAACCCCAACATTGCAGGGGTGGCCTATGGTTTTGAGGTTGCTCAGGTCTATTTGAAGCTTTCACCGTCTTTTCTTCCCCCGGCCAACTAATCCTCTGATGGTTCCTACCGAATTGCTTATTAACTGAATTCCTGGCTGAGCTTCTGAAGTTACTGGTTTTTCCCCTTTTGAAACCAGCACTGTTTCTATTTTCTTTCTTTGATTGCCACCCTTTTCCTTGGTCTACTTTGGTTTTCGCTTGCTGATAACACAACCCTTCCTTTCTGATGGCCTCATCCATTGTCTTAGGATTAACAAACTCGATACGCTCCTTCATATGGGCGGCTAAACTGCTCAGAAATCTCTGGACCTTGGCTTTCTCATCTCTTAAGTACGGTACATAGCGCAGTAATGATGTAAACTTGGTGATGAACTCGTCCATGGTCAACTGTCCTAGCCTTAAATCATGGAATTCTTGAGCCTTTTCATCATAGAAACGCTCAGTAAAGTACTTGTATTTGAAGTACTGTTGGAACTTATCCCATGTCACATCCTGATCCTCTATTCCCTGCACGTTCTTCAATTCTTCCCACCATAGGGTGGCTTTATCTTTTATCTGATAAATAACTAACCATGCCTTAAGACCACTGTCATAATCATACACCTAGAAGTACTTGTTCATATTAATTAACCAGGCCTCTGCTACTTCTTCTTTTTCTCTATCGAATGTAGGTGGCTTAATCTTCCTGAATTCTCCATGTAATTCCACCCTCTGCCTTTTTCCTTCCTTCCGTTCTGTTCCATTTTCAGATTCAGCTTCATTAAAATTTCTGTTTGGATTACTTCGCTGTGACAGACTTCTTTCTTTTCGACTCGTATCTTGTTCATATGTTTGCTGTTCGTTCCCCCCTTGGAGTTCTCTGTCAGCACTAGGATTTTCATTCCTTTGATTCTGTTTATCGTACAGGCTTTTTAAGATCCTCTCCTGATCCTGCATCATCCTTGCATTTTCCCTTCGTACCCTCTCCATTTCTTCCTACAACTATTGTACTGTATGTAGTAAAATGCGGGTCTGATGTTGTTGTTCTTCAATCACTCTGTTTGACCGCTGATGCTGCTCTATCCCCAACTGAACCCACATCTCGGGGTTTCCCTCTGGTGGAGGCTGCATTTCTCCGGCATTCCGCTGTGGCGGTTGCGAAGTTGTCCGTCTCATTTGTCTTTCCATCTAATTATCGTACTGTGCATGAATAACATACAGTTTTAACGTCAGTTGACCCAATAGGGCCCAGCGTTGTAATGCTGCTCTGATACCACTTGTAACAGTCAAATATCTATACATTTACTCACCATAAAAGAAAATTTATTAAACAGTCTTTACAACTTGAACTATATCTTAATTATCATCAATAAAGTTTATAATCTTTGCGTATAGCTGGAATATGGATAGTCTATTTGTACTCACATTGCCTAACAGTCAGGACTGGATTTAAGTTTAAGCTTTGTGATTTCATCTTATTTACTACACTTATTAATACGTACCCGATACGATTTATCATTGTGGTTTGGCATTGTTGCGAATATAAAACTTATGAACCTTTGCACTCAAATAGTATGGATTTTTCAACACTTAATTACACCTATGATTTCTTTGGTATCCGATTGGATTTGGTTCGTAGTCTTGGCTCCACCGCCTCACACGTGGCCTCCTCCACATCGTTGATCGGAGTTCAATCCTACGGCTGTTACGACCTCGGGTTGCTATTGACCTTGGCAATAACTATTTTTCCCGTTCATCGTTTCTCTCGTCAGAGAGCTTCGGACGCCTCTGCTATGGTTTGGAGTTTTCGGTTAGCAGAGCTATGGCGGCTTGCGGTAAATGGCGCCTACCCAAACGCAGCTCTTCACTTCGACAGGTAGTCGACCCTTCGTGCAAGTTTCTTGAAGTTTTACACAGTTTTTTTCTTTATGCTTTGCTCTTTGTTCTCGCCGAGTGCGTAAGGTTAAGACAGTATTCAGTTTTTGGTGTCAATTCTGTCTCTTATTTCATTGCAATTCTTAATGTAATGGGTAGCAGGGCTACGGACGTTCTTGGGTTTATACTCCACCCGAACTCTACAGGTATGGCCCTCCTTCTTCCCTCTTTTGGTTAGTTATAGAGGCGGTTTAACACCCTTTTGCATTCACACTCTGCTAATGAACTTCCTTGTGCTCTGCTACAGGTATTACCCTACCCCTTCTCCTTTTGTTCTGGCTACTTAGAAGGATTCTGGTCGCGGAGGAGGTTTAACCCTTGATTCTACCAACAGGTACTCTATCCTTGACGGTTCGAGTTCCTTACTCCTTGCTCAGCCAGTACGATTGTGATTGGAAAAAGTTGTTGGGAAAGGCTAGGGTTTGAGAACCTGTATTTTTATTGTGCAGTCTTGAACTGCTACTTGTCTAATGCCGAATGTAACCTAGGGTTATACAGCTATTTGCTATTATACTCTGCGGAAGAGTCTTTCTAGTTTAAGATTTCTGTTTCAGATTTTGATGTATTTTGTTCAGCAGTAGAGTGGCCGGGGTCATTATCCTCCGTGCCTATTTTGTTTATGGGACTAAATATTTCTCCCACAGATTGGGAATTTACAACTGTTATTCTGGTTATTTTCATTACAAGAGTAAATGTATTGTGGTTTATGACATTTCCGTCTATGTTAAACTATGTTTATCATCTTTGGTTGTTTCCTATTTTCTGACTCTCCATACAATTTAATAAGTTCGAATTTGTAATTTCTCTGTAATTTACTCCGCCGTAATATTCTCAGTGGATGCAGGCACTATGTTTTGAAGTTTATGGGTATTTCACAGCTTCGCTGGTTATATGGCGACCCTACTGGAATCCTATATACTGTATTTTTCTTGTTGTCTATTACAGTGTTGCATGATGTTAAACTTACGAGGGTTTCTCGAATTTTAGTTACTATAGAGATTTCTTCAACTGTCCGCATCTCATTTTTCCACAAAGGCTTAAATTAACTACAACCCTATTTTTTTTTTTTTATCTTGGTTCTTTCCGTTGTTTATTTATCTTTAAAGAAGAGGAGTACCGCAGGTGTCTGGACCACCCGTCTCGTCTGAGCTTATCATAGACAAGAGGGCGAACTATCTAAAAGACTGAGTTAATCAGGCATTTAGATTAACAGCCCACTTGGGTATATAGTTTTCAGTTTACTTATTTGCTATATGGCTACTTTTACGGTTTTGTCCTAGGAAAAGAAATACTTCAAGTCGATACTTAACAACCCCTTTTTATCATACTGTCGTATAACCTATACAATAGAATAATCCTCATCATCTATACACATGTGTACTATTTTTCTTCATCTGCTTTTACTGCATTAAACTGCCTAGAGTTCATCTGTCGTATCATCCGGTATGTCAAAAGAAAACTAATTGCATGTTACTTATCTAAGTCCAAATCCCACTGATGGTACTCGTTACCTCCCTTCCATGAACTGGGCGATTACGTCCACATTTCTCCCCCGAGCTTCAAACCTGGGTCTTGTTGAACATGAAATTCTGGAGGAGAGTTCTCGGGACAGTACGGTCCAACTCTCCAACTCCAGAGAAAAACATAATTTCTGGGGAGAACTCGGGACAGACCGGTCCAATTCTCCAACCCAGAGGTCCAAGCTCTTCTGGAAAATAATCTTTTCCAGTCTTAACAGAGTTCTTTTTTCCTTCCACACCGAACCCTCCACTCTCTTTGGAATCCCCCTTTACCCAGAGTTTCCTTGGGTAACTGTAGGAACTGTTTTTCTATTCAAATGACTCCAGATTTACTTTTGCCATCAATCTTTTTACTCATGAAGTAAATTTCACAAATTAAATCTTTTATTCATAAATCAAAAATTAATTTGTTCAGATACTTCAATTAAAATAAACAGCAGTCACAATTAATCCTTAATCAATCAAACTTAACCATTTGTCAGCGGCTAAGAGGCTGGTTACAGTTTTCCCCCTTTGGAAGAGAACACCGTCCCCATTGTTCTTATTCCAAATCAGCCAAAAAGCTCAGGATAAGCTTCGTGAACAAAACTCTCGTCTTCCCAGGTGGCTTCCTCTGGACCAAAGTGCTTCCATTTCACTTTAACCTGGGCGATGGCTCGTTTCCGGAGCATGATTTCCCTCCGGTCGATTATACTGTGTGGCTCGACCAGAAATTCTCCGTCCAGTTCTACCTGCACACAGTAGACTTATGTTAATTATATAAGTCTTTAATATCGTACTTTTATTTTAATAATTATGCTTACTAACTACCTGTATGTTCTGCCAATGAATTATATGTCTTGGATCATGAATATATCATTTTAATAATGATACATGAAAGACATTATGCACCCGAATGTCACTAGGAAGGGCTAAGCGATATGCTACCGGTCCTACTATTTCCAGTATTTGGAAAGGGCCACAGAACCGGGGTGCTAGTTTTGCACAAGACGCACATCTTAGTGTGCTCTTCTTTGGTTTAATTCTGACATATACGTGATCTCCAACTTCGTACTCACGGTATGACCTCTTTTTATCCGCATACACTTTTTTCCTGTCTTGTGCTGCCTTCAAATTCTGTCGAATTTTCTTCACCTCTGCTTCCATTTCCGCTAGCATGTCTGGTCCTAGCATGAGTCTATTCTCGTGGCTGCTCCAATTAATGGGAGTTCTGCATTGCCGCCCATATAGTGCCTCGAACAGGCTCATCCTTAATGATTCATGGTAACCATTGTTGTAAGAAAACTCTATCAAGTCTAGATACTCCTCCCATTTAATTGGTTGCTGCATGACATACATTCTTAGCATGTCTTCCAGTACTTGATTTAATCGCTCAGTCTGACCGTCTGTTTGCGGGTGGTATGCAGTACTAAAATGTACTTGAGTTCCCAACCCCGTAATCAGTGCCTTCCAAAAGGCTGATGTGAATTTTACGTCTCTATCCGAGATAACGGTCTTAGGAATGCTATGCAGTCTGAAGATTTCACGCATAAATAAATCTGCTATCTGTACTGTCTTATAGGTGGATTGGACAGGTATGAAATGTGCCGACTTACTTAGTCTATCCACAACTACCATTATGGAATCATTACCTCGTTTTGACTTTTGTAATCCGGTGATAAAGCCCAATGAGATCACCTCCCATTTCCATTCGGGAATGGGTATAGGCTGCATTAATCCAGCTGGATGCCGATGCTATATTTTCACTTGCTGGCACTGTAAACACTTGCTTAGATAGCTTGCTATATCCTTCCTCATGCCCGGCCAACAGTAGTCCTTTCTTATAGCCGTCAGCATCTTTTGATATCCTGGGTGCCCTGCATAATTGCTTCTATGATATTCGTCTAGTATCATAGTTTTCAATTCCACTCTATGTGGAATGAATATCCTTTTCTTAAAAATCAGCAACCTGTCCTGATTAATCTCATAATCCCCTTGTCCACCTTGTCCTTCAGATTATTGTGTCTGCTGCCACAATTATTTATACTCAGGATCCTTGTCTGCTTCTTTTCTAATTTGTTCTAAAAATCTGGTTTCAATTTGGTTAACATATAACCCATAAATGTTATGCAATTTCTTGCTTAATGCATCCGCAACTTTGTTCTCTTTTCATTTTACGTGCTGTAGATCAATATCAAATTTGCTCAAAAAATAATTCCATCTTGCTTGCTGGGAGTTTAAGTCAGCTTGTTTAAAATAGCTGGTTAGACTACTATGATCAGTCTTCAATACAAACCTCTTCCCAAGTAAGTAATGTCTCCATACTCAGAAAGCATGCACAACTGCAGTCAGCTCTAAATCATAAACTGAATATCGCTGCTCATGATCTTTTAGCTTGCAGGATTCATATGCAATTACCTTCCCTTATTGTGATAATACATCCCCAACTCCTTCCTTGCATGCATCTGTACAAACCTCGAATTCTTTATCCGGATCTGCTACACTTAACATAGGTGCTGTTGTCAACAACTGCTTCAATATTTCAAAGCTATCCTGACATTCCTTTGTCCATTTAAAAATTTTCCCTTTTCTTTGTAAAGAAGTAATGGGAAAAGCTATCTTTGAAAACCGTTTTATAAATCATCGGTAGTAGCCAGCGAGACCCATAAAAGACCGTATATCTGCCACATTCTGTGGCACCTTCCATTCCATGATGGTTTTAATTTTCTCCGGGTCTACTGCTATACCCTTTTTAGATATTACATGTCCAAGATACTGTATTTCTTCTTTGAAGAAATCACATTTACTGAATTTTTCATACAGCTGATGTTTCCTTAGCATCTCCAGTAACATACGCAAATGCTTTTCATGTTCTTCTGCATTCTTAGAATAAATCAGTATGTCATCAATGAAGATTAACACGAAGTTGTCCAAATAAGGGTGGAAAATACTATGCATCAGTCTCATAAAAGTGGCTGGTGCATTAGTTAACCCAAAAGGTAATACCACGAATTCATAGTGGCCATACCTGCTGCAAAAAGCAGTTTTGTGTATATCTTCATCCTTAATTCTGATCTGGTGGTAACCGGACTGCAAATCAATTTTTCAGAACACAGTAGCTCCCCTTACCTGGTCAAATAGGTCATCAATACGGGGTAGGGGATACCTGTTCTTAACAGTCAGCTTATTTAACTGTCGGTAATCCATGCACATGCGCATGGTTTCATCCTTTTTTCTAACAAACAACACAGGTGCTCCCTAGGGTGACACACTAGGTCTTATATACCCCTTATCTAATAATTCCTGAAGCTGCATTTTCAGCTCAGTCAATTCTGGCACACTCATACGGTAGGAAGTTCGCAAAATTGGTGATGCTCCTGGTAGCAGTTCTATTGTAAAATCAACCTCTCTTTTAGGTGGTAATCATGGTGTTTCTTCAGGAAATACGTCCTTAAATTCCTATACTACAGGTATATTTTCTAACACAGTGGCTTTATTCTTAGACTCAGATAGTCCAACTTGTATGGCATATAGTTGGCATCCCTTTCTCATACATTTTTCCATTTGGGAAGCGGTAATTGGACGCAGACGTACAGGCTTCTTTATGCCCTGAATTTCTTGGCGATTACCATTCTGATCTCTGTAGTAAACTATCTTTTCCTTGCAGTCTATGAGAGTCCAATGCTTCTCCAACCAATCCATACCCAACAATACATCATAGGATCCCAAAGGCAGAATATTTAAATCTACCATTAACTACTGTCCACCGATTTTCAATGCACAATCTGATATTTTGGCACTAACTCTTCTTTTAGCTCCTGTAGCTAGCTAAACCAACCAGGTCTTTTTAAATTTTTGACTTGGCAGTTTACAAATTTCCACTAATTTAGGACTTATATAACTTAGACTTGCGCCTGGATCTACCAAAATAGAAACAGTTTGGGATGACAATTTACCTTCCACCTCTATCATGGTGGGTTGAAAGTCAACTTTTCGGCCCTCCAATGTTGTGTTAATTCTGGGTATGCTTCTAGCAATATCTCCCACCGTAGAGGCCTCCTGCAAATTGGTTACTGCTTCGGTTTTACCCCGCTGTGGGCAATCTCGATAGTAGTGCGCTGCCCCACAGCCCCAACACTGCAGAGGTGGCCTCTGGTTTTGAGGTTAATTAGGTCTATTTGAAGCTTCCACCGTCTTGTCTTCCCCCGGCCATCTAATCCTCTGATGGTTCCTACCGAATTGCTTATTAACTGAATTCCTCGTTGAGCTTCTGAAGTTACTGGTTTTGCCCCTTTTGAAACCAGCACTGTTTCTATTTTCTTTCTTTGATTGCCACCCTTTTCCTTGGTCTACTTTGGTTTTCGCTTGCTGATAACACAACCTTGCCTTTCTGATGGCCTCATCCATTGTCTTAGGATTAACAACATCGATACACTCCTTCATATTGGCGGGTAAACTGCTCAGAAAGCTCTGGACCTTGGCTTTCCCATCTCTTAAGTACGGTACATAGCGCAGTAATGATGCAAACTTGGTGATGAACTCGTCCATGGTCAATTGTCCTAGCCTTAAATCATGGAATTCTCGAGCCTTTTCATCATAGAAACGCTCAGTCAAGTACTTGTCTTTGAAGTACTGTTGGAACTTATCCCATGTCACATCTTGATCCTCTATTCCCCGTACGTTATTCACTTCTTCCCTCCATAGGGTGGCTTTATCTTTTAGCTGATAAATAGCTAACCGTGCCTTAAGACCACTGTCATAATCATACACCTAGAAGTACTTGTTCATATTAATTAACCAGGCCTCTGCTACTTCTTATTTTTCTCCATCGAATGTAGGTTGCTTAATCTTCCTGAATTCTCCATGTAATTCCACCCTCTGCCTTTTTCCTGCCTTCCGTTCTGTTCCATTTTCAGATTCAGCTTCATTAAAATTTCTGTTCGGATTACTTCGCTATGACAGACTTCTTTCTTTTCGACTCGTATCTTGTTCATCTGTTTGTTGTTCGTTCCCCCCTTGGAGTTCTCTGTCAGCACTGGGATTTTCATTCCTTTGATTCTGTTTATCGGACATGCTTTTTAAGATCCTCTCCTGATCCTGCATCATCCTTGCATTTTCCCTTCGTACCCTCTCCATTTCTTCCTACAACTGTTTTTCTGTATGTAATAAAATGCGGGTCTGATGTTGTTGTTCTTCAATCAGTTTGTTTGACTGCTGATGCTGCTCTATCCCCAACTGAACCCACATCTCGGGGTTTCCCTCTGGTGGAGGCTGCATTTCTCCGGAATTCCATTGTGGCAGTTGCGAAGGTGTCCGTCTCATTTGTCTTTCCATCTAATTATCGGACTGTGCATGAATAACATACAGTTTTAACGTCAGTTGACCCAAGAGGGCCCAACGTTGTAACGCTGCTCTGATACCACTTGTAATAGTCAAATATCTATACATTTACTCACCATAAAAAAAAAATTATTAAACAGTCTTTACAACTTGAACTATATCTTAATTATCATCAATACAGTTTATAATCTTTGCGTACAGCTGGAATATGGATAGTCTATTTGTACTCACATTGCCTAACAGTCACGACTAGATTTAAGTTTAAGCTTTGTGATGTCAACTTATTTACTACACTTATTAATACGTACCCGATACGATTTATCATTGTGGTTTGGCATTATTGCGAATATAAAACTTATGAACCTTTGCACTCAAATAGTATGGATTTGTCAACACTTAATTACACCTATGATTTCTTTGGTATCCGATTGGATTTGGTTCGTAGTCTTGGCTCCACCGCCTCACACGTGGCCTCCTCCACATCGTTGATCGGAGTTCAATCCTACGGCTGTTACGACCTCAGGTTGCTATTGACCTTGGCAATAACTGTTTTCCCCTTTCATTGTTTCTCTCGTCAGAGAGCTCCGGACGCCTCTGCTAGGGTTTGGAGTTTTCGGTTAGCAGACCTATGGCGGCCTATGGTAAATGGCGCCTACCCAAACGCAGCTCTTCACTTTGACAGGTAGTCGGCCCTTTGTGCAAGTTTCTGGAAGTTTTACACAGTTTTTTTCTTTATGCTTTGCTCTTTGTTCTCGCCGAGTGCATAAGGTTAAGACAATATTAAGTTTTTGGTGTCAATTCTATCTCTTATTTCATTGCAATTCTTAATGTAATGGGTAGCAGGGCTACAGACGTTCTTGGGTTTATACTCTGCCCGAACTCTACAGGTATGGCCCTCCTGCTTCCCTCTTTTGGTTAGTTATAGAGGCGGGTTAACACCCTTTTGCATTCACACTCTTCTAATGAACTTCCTTGTGCTCTGCTACAGGTATTACCCTACCCCTTCTCCTTTTTTTCTAGCTACTTCGAAGGATTCTGGTCGCGGAGGAGGTTTAACCCTCGATTCTACCAACAGGTACTCTATCCTTGACGGTTCGAGTTCCTTACTCCTTGCTCGGCCAGTACGATTGTGATTGGAAATAGTTGTTGGGAAAGGCTAGGGTGTGAGAACCTGTACTTTTATTGTGTTTTTAATTTTCTCTGGGTCTACTACTATACCATTTTATATATTACATGTCCAAGATACTGTATTTCTTCTTTGAAGAAATCACATTTACTGAATTTTGCATACAGTTGATGTTTCCTTAGCATCTCCAGTACCATACGCAAATGATTTTCATGTTCTTCTCCATTCTTAGAATAAATCAGTATGTCATCAATGAAGATTAACACGAATTTGTCCAAATAAGGGTGGAAAATACTATGCATCAGTCTCATGAAAGTGGCTGGTGCATTAGTTAACCCAAAAGGTAATACCACGAATTCATAGTGGCCATACCTGGTGCGAAAAGAAGTTTTGTGTATATCTTCATCCTTAATTCTGATTTGGTGGTAACCGGACCGCAAATCAATTTTTGAGAACACAGTAGCTCCCCTTACCTGGTCAAATAGGTCATCAATACGGGGTAGGGGATACCTGTTCTTAACAGTCAGCTTATTTAACTGTCGGTAATCCATGCACATGCGCACTGTTCCATCCTTTTTTCTAACAAACAGCACAGGTGCTCCCCAGGGTGACACACTGGGTCTTATATACCCCTTATCTAATAATTCCTGAAGCTGCATTTTCAGCTCAGTCAATTCTGGCACACTCATACGGTAGGGAGTTCGCGAAATTGGTGATGCTCCTGGCAACAGTTTTATTGTAAAATCAACCTCTCTTTTAGGTGGTAATCCTGGTATTTCTTCAAGAAATACGTTCTTAAATTCCTGTACTACAGGTATATTTTCTAACACAACAGCTTTATTCTTAGACTCAAATAGTCCAACTTGTATGGCGTACAGTTGGCATCCCTTTATCATACATTTTTCCATTTGGGAAGCGGTAATTGGACACAGACGTACAGGCTTCTTTATGCCCTGAATTTCTTGGCAATTACCATTCTGATCTCTGTAGTAAACTATATTTTCCTTGCAGTCTATGAGAGTCCAATGTTTCTCCAACCAATCCATACCCAACAATACATCATAGGATCCCAAAGGCAGAATATTTAAATCTACCATTAATTGCTGTCCACCGATTTTCAATGCACAATCTGATATTTTGGCACTAACTCTTCTTTTAGCTCCTGTAGCTAACTGAACCAACCAGGTCTTTTTAAATTTTTGACTTGGCAGTTTACAGATTTCCACTAATTTAGGACTTATATAACTTAGAATTGCGCATGGATCTACCAAAACAGAAACAGTTTGGGATGACAATTTACCTTCCAGCTCTATCATGGTGGGTTGAAAGTCAGCTTGCCGGTCCTCCAATGCTGTGTTAATTCTGGGTATGCTTCTGTCAATATCTCCCACCGTAGAGGCCTCCTGCAAATTGGTTACTGCTTCGGTTTTACCCCGCTGTGGGCAATCTCGATAGTAGTGCATTGCCCCGCATCCCCAACACTGCAGAGGTGGCCTCTGGTTTTGAGGTTGGTCAGGTCTATTTGAAGCTTCCACCATCTTGTCTTCCCCTGGCCATCTAATCCTCTGATGGTTCCTACCGAATTGCTTATTAACTGAATTCCTGGCTGAGCTTCTGAAGTTACTGGTTTTGCCCCTTTTGAAACCAGCACTGTTTCTATTTTCTTTCTTTGATTGCCACCATTTTCCTTGGTCTACTTTGGTTTTCGCTTGCTGATAACATAGCCTTGCCTTTCTGATGGCCTCATCCATTGTCTTAGGATTAACAAACTCGATACGCTCCTTCATATGGGAGGGTAAACTACTCAGAAATCTCTGGACCTTGGCTTTCTCATCTCTTAAGTACGGTACATAGCGCAGTAATGATGTAAACTTGGTGATGAACTCGTCCATGGTCAATTGTCTATTAACCACATCATGGAATTCTCGACCTTTTTCATCCTTAGAAACATAAGTCAGTACTTGTCTTTGAAGTACTGTTGGAACTTATCCCATGTCACATCCTGATCCTCTATTCCCCGCACGTTCTTCACTTCTTCCCACCATAGGGTGGCTTTATCTTTTAGCTGATAAATAGCTAACTGTGCCTTAAGACCACTGTCATAATCATACACCTGGAAGTACTTGTTCATATTAATTAACCAGGCCTCTGCTACTTCTTCTTTTTCTCCATCGAATGTAGGTGGCTTAATCTTCCTGAATTCTCCATGTAATTCCACCCTCTGCCTTTTTCCTGCCTTCCGTTCTGTTCCATTTTCAGATTCAGCTTCATTAAAATTTCTGTTTGGATTACTTCGCTGTGACATAATTCTTTCTTTTCGACTCGTATCTTGTTCATCTGTTTGCTGTTCGTTCCCCCCTTGGAGTTCTCTGTCAGCACTGGGATTTTCATTCCTTTGATTCTGTTTATCAGACAGGCTTTTTAAGATCCTCTCCTGATCCTGCATCATCCTTGCATTTTCGCTTCGTACCCACTCCATTTCTTCCTGCAACTGTTGTACTGTATGTAATAAAATGCGGGTCTGATGTTGTTGTTCTTCAATCAGTTTGTTTGACCGCTGATGCTGCTCTATCCCAAACTGAACCCACATCTTGGGGTTTCCCTCTGGTGGAGGCTGCATTTCTCCGGCATTCCGCTGTAGCGGTTGCGAAGGTGTCCGTCTCATTTGTCTTTCCATCTAATTATCAGACTGTGCATGAATAACATACAGTTTTAACGTCAGTTGACCCAATAGGGCCTAGCGTTGTAACACTTCTCTGATACCACTTGTAACAGTCAAATATCTATACATTTACTCACCATAAAAAAAAAATTATTAAACAGTCTTTACAACTTGAACTATATCTTAATTATCATCAATACAGTTTATAATCTTTGCGTACAGCTGGAATATGGATAGTCTATTTGTACTCACATTGCCTAACAATCACGACTGAATTTAAGTTTAAGCTTTGTGATGTCAGCTTATTTACTACACTTATTAATACGTACCCGATATGATTTATCATTGTGGTTTGGCATTATTGCGAATATAAAACTTATGAACCTTTGCACTCAAATAGTATGGATTTGTCAACACTTCATTACACCTATGATTTCTTTGGTATCCGTTTGGATTTGGTTCGTAGTATTGGCTCCACCGCCTCACATGTGGCCTCCTCCACATCGTTGATCAGAGTACAATACTACGACTGTTACGACCTCGGGTTGCTATTGACCTTGGCAATAACTGTTTTTCCCATTCATTGTTTCTCTCGTCGGAGAGCTCCGGACGCCTCTGCTAGGGTTTGGAGTTTTCGGTTAACAGAGCTATGGCGGCCTGCGGTAAATGGCACCTACCCAAACGCAGCTCTTCACTTCGACAGGTAGTCGGCCCTTCGTGCAAGTTTCTGGAAGTTTTACACAGTTTTTTTCTTTATTCTTTGCTCTTTGTTCTCGCCGAGTGCGTAAGGTTAAGACAGTATTCAGTTTTTGGTAACAATTCTGTCTCTTATTTCGTTGCAATTCTTAATGTAATGGGTAGCAGGGCTAAGGACGTTCTTTGGTTTATACTCCGCCCGAACTCTACAGGTATGGCCCTCCTGCTTCCCTCTTTTGGTTAGTTATAGAGGCGGTTTAACACCCTTTTGCATTCACACTCTTCTAATGAACTTCCTTGTGGTCTGCTACAGGTATTACCCTACCCTTTCTCCTTTCGTTCTGGCTACTTCGAAGGATTCTGGTCGCGGAGGAGGTTTAACCCTCGATTCTACCAACAGGTACTCTATCCTTGACGGTTCGAGTTCCTTACTGCTTGCTCGGCCAGTACGATTGTGATTGGAAATAGTTGTTGGGAAAGGCTAGGGTTTGAGAACCTGTACATTTATTGTGCAATCTTGAACTGCTACTTGTCTAATGCCGAATGTAACCTAGGGTTATACAGCTATTTGCTATTATACTCTGCGGAAGAGTCTTTCCAGTTTAAGAATTCCGTTTCAGATGTTGATGTATTTTGTTCAGCAGTAGAGTGGCCGGGGTCATTATCCTCCGTGCCTATTTTGTTTATGGGACTAAATATTTCTCCCACAGATTGGGAATTTACAGCTGTTATTCCGGTTATTTTCATTATAAGAGTAAATGTACTGTGGTTTATGACATTTCCGTCTGTGTTAAACTATGTTTATCATCTTTGGTTGTTTCCTATTTTCTGACTCTCCATACAATTTAATAAGTTTGAATTTGTAATTTCTCTGTAATTTACTCCGCCGTAATATTCTCAGTGGATGCATGCACTATGTTTTGAAGTTTATGGGCATTTCACAGCTTCTCTGGTTATATGGCGACCCTACTGGAATCCTATATACTGTATTTTTCTTGTTGTCTATTACAGTGTTGCATGCTATTAAACTTACGAGGGTTTCTTGAATTTTAGTTACTACAGAGATTTCTTCAGCTGTCCGCATCTCATTTTTCCACAAAGGTTTAAATTAACTACAACCCTGTTTTTTTTTTTATCTTGGTTCTTTCCGTTGTTTATTTATCTTTAAAGAAGAGGAGTACCGCAGGTGTCCGGACCACCCGTCTCGTCTAAGCTTATCATAGACAGGAGGGCGAACTATCTAAAAGACTGAGTTAATCAGGCATTTAGATTAACAACCCACCTGGGTATATAGTTTTCAGTTTACTCATTTTCTATATGGTTACTTTTATGGTTTTGTCCTAGGAAAATAAATACTTCAAGCCGATACTTAACAGCCCCTTTTTATCATACTGTCGTATAACCTATACAATAGAATAATCCTCATCATCTATACACATGTGTACTATTTTTCTTCATCTGCTTTTACTGCATTAAACTGCCTAGAGTTCATCTGTCGTATCATCCGGTATGTCTAATGAAGGAAAAAAAACAAGTAAACAACAGTAGCTACCACTGCATTTACACAGAAGAAAAGAGAAGAAAATAATTAAATTTAGGCAACCCTTTTTGCAACAGGTCTATTCATTACTTTCATGAAACAGAAAAATAATTGCATGTTACTTATCTGAGTCCAAATCCCACTGATGGTACTCGTTACCTCCCTTTCATGAACTGGGCGATTACGTCCACAGTTTTCCCCCGAGCTTCAAACCTGGGTCTTGTTGAACACGAAATTCTGGAGGAGAGTTCTCGGGACAGTCCGGTCCAACTCTCCAACTCCAGAGAAAAAAAGAATTTCTGGGGAGAACTCGGGATAGACCGGTCCAATTCTACAACCCAGAGGTCCAAGCTCTTCTAGAAAAGAATATTTTCTAGTCTTAACAGAGTTATTTTTCCCTTCCACACTGAACCCTCCACTCTCTTTGGAATCCCCCTTTATCCAGAGTTTCCTTGGGTAACTATAGGAACTTTTTTTCTATTCAACTGACTCCAGATTTACTTTTACCATCAATCTTTTTACTCATGAAGTAAATTTCACAAATTAAATCTTTTATTCAAAAATCAAAAATTAATTTGTTCAGATACTTCAATTAAAATAAACAACAGTCAAAATTAATCCTTAATCAATAAAACTTAACCATTTGTCAGCGGCTAAGAGGGTGGTTACAGTTTTCCCCCTCTGGAAGAGAACACCGTCCCCGGTGTTCTTATTCCTAATCAGCCAAAAATCTCAGCATAAGCTTCGCGAACAAAACTCTCGTCTTCCCAGGTAGCTTCCTCTGGAACAAAGTGCTTCCATTGCACTTTAACCTGGGCGATGGCTCATTTCCGGAGCATGATTTCCCTCCGGTAGATTATACTGTGTGGCTCGACTAGAAATTCTCCGTCCGGTTCTACCTGCACACAGTAGAATTATGTTAATTATATAAGTCTTTAATATCATAATTTTATTTTAATAATTATGCTTACTCACTACCTGTATGTTCTTCAAATGAATTATATGTCTTGGATCATGAATATATCGTTTTAATAATGATACATGAAAGACATTATGCACCCGAATGTGACTAGGAAGGGCTAAGCGATATGCTACCAGTCCTACTCTTTCCAGTATTTGGAAAGGGCCACAGAACCGGGGTGCTAGTTTTGCACAAGACGCCCACATTAGTGTGCTCTTCTTTGGTTTAATTCTGACATATACGTGATCTCCAACTTCGTACTCATGGTATGACCTCTTTTTATCCGCATAAACTTTTTTCCTGTCTTGTGCTGCCTTCAAATTCTGTCGAATTTTCTTCACCTCTGCTTCCATTTCCGCTAGCATGTCTGGTCCTAGCATGAGTCTATTCTCGGGGCTGCTCCAATTAATGGGAGTTCTGCACTGCCGCCAATATAGTGCCTCGAATGGGC
The DNA here is from genome assembly GCA_034641835.2 of Pinus albicaulis. Classification (NCBI taxonomy): domain Eukaryota; kingdom Viridiplantae; phylum Streptophyta; class Pinopsida; order Pinales; family Pinaceae; genus Pinus; species Pinus albicaulis. The sequence goes on from CM076569.1 coordinate 513,885,116, forward strand.
TCATCCTTAATGATTCCTGGTAACCATTGTTGTAAGCAAACTCTATCAAGTGTAGATACTCCTCCCATTTAATTGGTTGCTGCATGACATACATTCTTAGCATGTCTTCCGGTACTTGATTTACTCGCTCAGTCTGACCGTCTGTTTGCGGGTGGTATGTAGTACTAAAATGTCCTTGAGTTCCCAACCTCGTAATCAGTGCCTTCCAAAAGGCTGATGTGAATTTTACGTCTCTATTCGAGATAACAGTCTTAGGAATGCCATGCAGTCTGAAGATTTAACGCATAAATAAATCTGCTATCTGTACTGTCTTATAGGTGGATTGGACAGGTATGAAATGTGCCGACTTACTTAGTCTATCCACAACTACTATTATGGAATCATTACCTCGTTTTGACTTTGGTAATCCAGTGATAAAGTCCAATGAGATCACCTCCGATTTCCATTCGGGAATGGGTATAGTCTGCATTAATCCAGCTGGATGTCGATGCTATATTTTCACTTGCTGGCACTCTAAACACTTGCTTAGATAGCTTGCTATATCCTTCCTCATGCCTGGCCAACTGTAGTCCTTTCTTATAGCTGTCTGCATCTTTTGATATCCTAGGTGCCCCGCATAATTGCTTCTATGATATTCGTCCAATATCATAGTTTTCAATTCAACTCTGTGTGGAATGACTATCCTTTTCTTAAAAATCAGCAACCCGTCCTGATTAATCTCATAATCCCCTTGTCCACCTTGTCCTTCAGATTCTTGTGTCTGCTGCCACAAGTATTTATACTCAGGATCCTTGTCTGCTTCTTTTCTGATTTGTTCTAAAAATCTGGTTTCAATTTGGTTAACATATAACCCATAAATGTTATGCAGTTTCCTGCTTAATGCATCCGCAACTTTGTTCTCTTTTCCTTTTACATGCTGTAGATCAATATCAAATTCGCTCAAAAAATCATTCCATCTTGCTTACCGGGAGTTTAAGTCAGCTTGTTTAAAATCGCTGGTTAGACTACTATGATTAGTCTTCAATACAAACCTCTTCCCAAGTAAGTAATGTCTCCATACTCGGAGAGGATGCACAACTGCAGTCAACTCTAAATCATAAGTTGAATATCGCTGCTCATGATCTTTTAGCTTGCGGGATTCATATGAAATTACCTTCCCTTCTTGTGATAATACAGCCCCAACTCCTTCCTTGCATGCATCTGTACAAACCTTGAATTCTTTATCTGGATCTGCTACACTTAACACAGGTGCTGTCATCAACAACTGCTTCAATCTTTCAAAGCTATCCTGACATTCTTTTGTCGATTTAAAAATTTTCCCTTTTCTTTGTAAAGAAGTAATGGGAAAAGCTATCTTTGAAAACCCTTTTATAAATCGTCGGTAGTAGCCAGCGAGACCCATAAAAGACCGTATATCTGCCACATTCTGTGGCACCTTCCATTCCATGATAGTTTTAATTTTCTCTGGGTCTACTGCTATACCCTTTTTAGATATTACATGTCCAAGATACTGTATTTCTTCTTTGAAGAAATCACATTTACTGAATTTTGCATACAACTGATGTTTCCTTAGCATCTCCAGTACCATACGCAAATGCTTTTCATGTTCTTCTGCATTCTTAGAATAAATCAGTATGTCATCAATGAAGATTAACACGAAGTTGTCCAAATAAGGGTGGAAAATACTATGCATCAGTCTCATAAAAGTGGCTAGTGCATTAGTTAACCCAAAAGGTAATACCACGAATTCATAGTGGCCATACCTGGTGCGAAAAGCAGTTTTGTGTATATCTTCATCCTTAAGTCTGATCTGGTGGTAACCAGTCCGCAAATAAATTTTTCAAAACACAGTAGCTCCCCTTACCTATTCAAATAGGTCATCAATACGAGGTACGGGATACCTGTTCTTAACAGTCAGCTTATTTAACTGTCGGTAATCCATGCACATGCGCATGGTTCCATCCTTTTTTCTAACAAACAGCACAGGTGCTCCCTAGGGTGACACACTGGGTCTTATATACCCCTTATCTAATAATTCCTGAAGCTTCATTTTCAGCTCAATCAATTCTGGCACACTCATATGGTAGGAAGTTCGCGAAATTGGTGATGCTCCTGGCAGCAGTTCTATTGTAAAATCAACCTCTCTTTTAGGTGGTAATCTTGGTATTTCTTCAGGAAATACGTCCTTAAATTCCTGTACTACAGGTATATTTTCTAACACAACAGCTTTATTCTTAGACACAGATAGTCCAACTTGTATGGCGCACAGTTGGCATCCCTTTCTCATACATTTTGCCATTTGGGAAGCGGTAATTGGACACAGACGTAAAAGCTTCTTTATGCCCTGAATTTCTTGGCGATTACCATTCTGATCTCTGTAGTAAACTATCTTTTCCTTGCAGTCTATGAGAGTCCAATGTTTCTCCAACCAATCCATACCCAACAATACATCATAGGATCCCAAAGGCAGAATATTTAAATCTACCATTAACTTCTATCCACCGATTTGCAATGCACAATCTGATATTCTGGCACTAACTCTTCTTTTAGCTCCTGTAGCTAACTGAACCAACCAGGTCTTTTTAAATTTTTGACTTGGTAGTTTACAGATTTCCACTAATTTAGGACTTATATAACTTAGACTTGCGGCTGGATCTACCAAAACAGAAACAGTTTGGGATGACAATTTACCTTCCAGCTCTATCATGGTGGGTTGAAAGTCAGCTTGCCGGTCCTCCAATGATGCGTTAATTCTGGGTATGCTTCTGGCAATATCTCCCACCGTAGAGGCCTCCTGCAAATTGGTTACTGCTTCGGTTTTACCCCGCTGTGGGCAATCTCGATAGTAGTGCGCTGCCCCGCAGCCCCAACACTGCAGAGGTGGCCTCTGGTTTTGAGGTTGCTCAGGTCTATTTGAAGCTTCCACTGTCTTGTCTTCCCCCGGCCATCTAATCCTCTAATGGTTCCTACCGAATTTCTTATTAACTGAATTCCTGGCTGAGCTTCTGAAGTTACTGGTTTTGCCCCTTTTGAAACCAGCACTGTTTCTATTTTCTTTCTTTGATTGCCACCCTTTTCCTTGGTCTACTTTGGTTTTCGCTTGCTGATAACACAGCCTTGCCTTTTTGATGGCCTCATCCATTGTCTTAGGATTAACAAACTCAATACACTCCTTCATATGGGTGGGTAAACTGCTCAGAAATCTCTGGACCTTGGCTTTCTCATCTCTTAAGTACGGTACATAGCGCAGTAATGATGTAAACTTGGTGATGAACTCGTCCATGGTCAATTGTCCTAGCCTTAAATCATGGAATTCTCGAGCCTTTTCATCATAGAAACGCTCAGTCAAGTACTTGTCTTTGAAGTACTGTTGGAACTTATCCCATGTCACAACCTGATCCTCTATTCCCCACACGTTCTTCACTTCTTCCCACCATAGGGTGGCTTTATCTTTTAGCTGATAAATAGCTAACCATGCCTTAAGACAACTGTCATAATCATACACCTGGAAGTACTTGTTCATATTAATTAACCAGGCCTCTGCTACTTCTTATTTTTCTCCATCGAATGTAGGTGGCTTAATCTTCCTGAATTCTCCATGTAATTCCACCCTCTGCCTTTTTCCTGCCTTCCGTTCTGTTCCATTTTTAGATTCAGCTTCATTAAAATTTCTGTTTGGATTACTTCGCTGTGACAGACTTATTTCTTTTTGACTCGTATCTTGTTCATCTGTTTCCTGTTCGTTCCCCCCTTGGAGTTCTCTGTCAGCACTGGGATTTTCATTCCTTTGATTCTGTTTATCGGACAGGCTTTTTAAGATCCTCTCCTGATCCTGCATCATCCTTGCATTTTCCCCTCGTACTCTCTCCATTTCTTCTTGCAACTGTTGTACTGTATGTAATAAAATGCGGGTCTGATGTTGTTGTTCTTCAATCAGTCTGTTTGACCGCTGATGCTGCTCTATCCCCAACCGAACCCACATCTCGGGGTTTACCTCTGGTGGAGGCTGCATTTCTCCGGCATTCCGCTGTAGCGGTTGTGAAGGTGTCCGTCTCATTTGTCTTTCCATCTAATTATCGGGCTGTGCATGAATAACATACATTTTTAACGTCAGTTGACCCAATAGGGCCCAGCATTGTAACGCTACTCTGATACCACTTGTAACAGTGAAATATCTATACATTTACTCAGCATAAAAAATTTTTATTATACAGTCTTTACAACTTGAACTATATCTTAATTATCATCAATACAGTTTATAATATTTGCGTACAGCTGGAATATGGATAGTCTATTTGTACTCACATTGCCTAACAGTCACGACTGGATTTAAGTTTAAGCTTTGTGATGTCAGCTTATTTACTACACTTATTAATACGTACCTGATACGATTTATCATTGTTGTTTGGCATTATTGCGAATATAAAACTTATGAACCTTTGCACTCAAATAGTATGGATTTGTCAAAACTTAATTACACCTATGATTTCTTTGGTATCCAATTGGATTTGGTTCGTAGTCTTGGCTCCACCGCCTCACACGTGGCCTCCTCCACATCGTTTATCGGAGTTCAATCCTACGGCTGTTACGACCTCGGGTTGCTATTGACCTTGGCAATAACTGTTTTTCCCGTTCATTGTTTCTCTCGTCGGAAAGCTCCGGACGCCTCTGCTAGGGTTTGGATTTTTCGGTTAGCAGAGCTATGGCAGCCTGCGGTAAATGGTGCTTACCCAAACGCAGCTCTTCACTTCGACAGGTAGTCAGTCCTTCGTGCAAGTTTTTGGATGTTTTACACAGTTTTTTTCTTTATGCTTTGCTCTTTGTTCTCATCGAGTGCGTAAGGTTAAGACAGTATTCAGTTTTTTGTGTCAATTCTGTCTCTTATTTCGTTTCAATTCTTAATGTAACGGGTAGCAGGGCTACGGACGTTCTTGAGTTTATACTCCGCCCGAACTCTACAGGTATGGCCCTCCTGCTTCCCTCTTTTGGTTAGTTATAGAGGCAGTTTAACACCCTTTTGCATTCGCACTCTTCTAATGAACTTCCTTGTGCTCTGCTACAGGTATTACCCTACCCCTTCTCCTTTTGTTCTGGCTACTTCGAAGGATTCTGGTCGCGGAGGAGGTTTAACCCTCGATTCTACCCACAGGTACTCTATCCTTGATGGTTCGAGTTCCTTACTCCTTGCTTGGCCAATACGATTGTGATTGGAAATAGTTGTTGGGAAAGGCTAGGGTTTGAGAACCTGTACTTTTATTGTGCAGTCTTGAACTGCTACTTGTCTAATGCCGAATGTAACCTAGGGTTATACAGCTATTTTCTATTATACTCTGCGGAAGAGTCTTTCTAGTTTAAGATTTCCGTTTCAGATGTTGATGTATTTTGTTCAGCAGTAGAGTGGCCGGGGTCATTATCCTCTGTGCCTATTTTTTTTATGGCACTAAATATTTCTCCCACAGATTGGGAATTTACAACTGTTATTCCGGTTATTTTCATTATAAGAGTAAATGTACTATGGTTTATGACATTTCCGTCTGTGTTAAACTGTGTTTATCATCTTTGGTTGTTTCCTATTTTCTGACTCTCCATACAATTTAATAATTTCGAATTTGTAATTTCTTTGTAATTTACTCCGCCGTAATATTCTCAGTGGATGCATGCGCTATGTTTTGAAGTTTATGGGCATTTCACAGCTTCTCTGGTTATATGGCGACCCTGCTGGAATTCTATATACTGTATTTTTCTTGTTGTCTATTACAGTGTTGCATGCTGTTAAACTTACGAGGGTTTCTCAAATTTTAGTTACTACAAACATTTCTTCAGCTATCCGCATCTCATTTTTCCACAAAGGCTTAAATTAACTACAACCCTGTTTTTTTTTTTTTTTTTTTATCTTGGTTCTTTCCGTTGTTTATTTATGTTTAAGGAAGAGGAGTACCGCAGGTGTCCGGACCACCCGTCTCGTCCGAGCTTATCATAGACAGGAGGGCGAACTATCTAAAAGACTGAGTTAATCAGGCATTTAGATTAACATCCCACCTGGGTATATAGTTTTCAGTTTACTCATTTGCTATATGGTTACTTTTACGGTTTTGTCCTAGGAAAAGAAATACTTCAAGTCAATACTTAACAGCCCCTTTTTATCATACTGTCGTATAACCTGTACAATAGAATAATCCTCATCATCTATACACGTGTACTATTTTTCTTCATCTGCTTTTACTGCATTAAACTGCGTAGATTTCATCTGTCGTATCATCCGGTATGTCTAATGAAGGAAAAAAAACAAGTAAACAACAGTAGCTACCACTGCATTTACAAAGAAGAAAAGAGAAGAAAATAATTAAATATAGGCAACCCTTTTTGCAACAGGTCTAGTCATTACTTTCATGAAACAGAAAACTAATTGCATGTTACTTATCTGAGTCCAAATCCCACTGATGGTACTCATTACCTCCCTTCCATGAACTGGGCGATTACGTCCACAGTTCTCCCCCGAGCTTCAAACATGGGTCTTGTTGAACACAAAATTCTGGAGGACAGTTCTCGGGACAGTCCGGTCCAACTCTCCAACTCCAGAGAAAAATAGAATTTCTGGGGAGAACTCGGGGTAGACCGGTCCAATTCTCCAACCTAGAGGTCCAAGCTCTTCTGGAAAAGAATCTTTTCCAGTCTTAACAGAGTTCTTTTTCCCTTCCACACCGAACCCTCCACTCTCTTTGGAATCCCCCTTTATCCAGAGTTTCCTTGGGTAACTGTAGGAACTATTTTTCTGTTCAACTGACTCCAGATTTACTTTTACCATCAATATTTTTGCTCATGAAGTAAATTTCACAAATTAAATCTTTTATTCAAAAATCAAAAATTAATTTGTTCAGATACTTCAATTAAAATAAACAGCAGTCACAATTAATCCTTAATCAATAAAACTTAACCATTTGTCAGCGGCTAAGAGGGTGGTTACATTTTTTTTCCAATTTTTGCAGTATAAAATTCAAGTCAATTACAGATCATTTACGAATTTTGTATAAATAATTATTAAAATTATTTTTGGGATAAAAAATGGTTATAAAGTTATATTATACATTAAAAATAAGTTATAGGTTTTGATTTTATATATATATATATATATTCTGTAAAGTAAGATAGTATATTTCAAGGATTGGTCTACTAACAACATGATCTTTCTTTCTTTTTATTGCATTGTGATTGAAGGTTTTATGATTTAGTGATGTTGATTGGGTTATCATTGTGCTAATAAGGTTATAAAGGTGTTCAAACCTATTTTAGGTTTGAGGACTTTATCTTTCTCTTTAACTTGAGAAACTATAATTTTAGTTCCAAAAATAGCTTGATAAATAACTTCAAAATCAGGGAAAACTTTAACTTGATAGACAATCTCAAAATCAGGGAGAACTTTAAGGATGGATAATTATCTTGAAGTTTAAAAACATTAGTGAATTTCACTAGTCCCTAATATATAAACTATAAAATGTTTATTGAAGAATTTGTAAAATTATTTAAATTTATAACGATTTTATATATACTCTCTATATGTTGGTGATTTTTAAGGTAAAATAATTTTATATCGTAAAATTTGGGCGAATCTTTTTTTTTTTTTTAATTCATGGAAAATTAGCCCACTTGTGAATATTAGCCCCTAAAATTTTCCATGCTCAAAATTCTTGTGTAGTAATTCAATTCTATGTAGGTTGCCTTTTTGTGGTATGTTGTAGTCTTCTTAGACTTGGGATATCATCGCTTTCACCATCCAATAAAATTTTTGGATCTAGAAGAGTTTGACCCCTAATTCCTAAAGAAACAAGGATCATGAACCCATCCTTCCATTTCTTCTTGAAGTTGTTCTCTAAACAACTTGTTCTTCTTCTCTTTAGCTTTACTATCCAATTCTTTTAATTCAACCTTAACAAACTTTGGGAACATTTAGTGCAATAATTCCTTTGTTGGAAATGTTTCCATTTTAGCTTTGGTATGATCATTGGAGTACTCATCAACAAAAATATTCCTAAAATAAGCCACATGCCTCTTACCTTGATCTCCACCATTCCCCCCAACATTTCATTTCAACATTATGTTACTTTGCAAATTTTGGTATAGAGAAGCCAAGGATGATTGACTCAGTGGATAGATCTAGGCTAGTCCACACCTTTTTCTTGTTAAATAGGAAATTGGGCCACTAACACTGTAGCTCAAATTCCTCAAAAATAGCACCCTCTCAAGACTACACAATCAAGCATTAGCTCAAGCTCAATTTGGCTAGACACTACCCTAAACTCTCAAATTGAAAAACTTGAGATTGAACAACAAATGAAAAACCCATACCAAATATAAATTTATTATGCTTATCTAAAGGCAATATCCACCTTTTCCCCTTTTATAGAACCCTTTCTTTAGTCTCCACCATGCAATTATACTTAAGAAGGCTAGATTAGTTGTCTATTTTATGACCTAAAACAATGTCTAAATATTTCATCACATCTTAGTATTTCCTATTATTGTTCATCATTCTTGGAAGAAGGTTACTTCTTTTGGTATATAAGCATGGTTCACCATTCTCCCTTGATTTCCTTGGTATCATCATTTTCCAGCACTAGAACATCCTATCATTGCATATTTTGGGCAAGCTCATACCCAACCTAGACAACGTTCCTTTGATTTTTTTATTCCTTCATTGCCCTCACATGTTGCATTAATTAACATCATGTTCCTTAGAGGTTGGATATCAAGTAACACAAGGTGAATTCCACATAACCAATTGTTACCACTCCATCTAGGGATTTTTTTTTTAACGAAAGGAAAAATCTATAATACTCAGGGTTACCCACCTAACATGTTGATATAATTTCAATGCATCAATGTAATATCCCTCTACTGTTGTAATCTTGTGTTGGTTAGATTAAGTTACGATAGAAATAATGGTGGAAAATCCATGAATAATATTGGAATATTTATGTAAATGAATATTTTATTAAATTAGTAAATGGAATTTAAGTATTGGGAATGAGACACCTAGAAAATGAGATTCTTTCCAAAGAAGGATAAACAAAAATCTCATTAGTAAATGAGATTGGAATATTCTTCCATGATAAGAATTATAGATGAAATTATTGATAAAATTAATGAATGGGAGAGAAAAATCCATTAATTTTCTTAGGTGGAGAAAGATGCGAAGTCTGGATAAGAATAAAAGCATCACGGGAGAGAAAGGTGAGCTTTTGTGGAAAAACCTAGGTAAGTGGATAAAAATGTCCACAAAAGTGGGACACTGCTAAAGCAAACTTTATCATGAAATAGAGGTATTAAATACCTATTGAATGGATCAACATAGGTTGTTTTTTCCTTGGCAATAAATTCTCAGCTCGGGGGTGAATTAGAGGAAGCAGTTCTAGGTTGGGTGGACAGATATGTGAAATTCCAAGTATTTCTATTGTGGTGTGAATTAACTGTTATTTCATTACTTTAATAGAACTAATCGTATGTGAATGGGGTAATGTAGAGATATGTTTTTTTATAGTTTTAAGTTATCTTTGTGAAAGAATTAAATTTTCTATAAAAATACAAGAGGTTGGAGAACTGTGATTCTGCAGGTTGAACAACTATTTCATCCAGGTGATTGAAGATTACTGATTAATGATTGCTTATATTGAGTTGCTTAAAAGGAAAATTTTAGTTGAAATAAGTAGAATCATTCATCCCATGGCTTCCAGTTGGTATTATGGTTATAACTATGGATACTGATAATCCTAGGATATTCTTTGTTATTTATTTATCATAATATTATATGTTATATTTTCAAATTATGGATGTGTTGTAGTCATTTAATACAATTTTATTATACTTAATAATTTATTCCAAAAATTATTGATAGTGGCTAGACCGATCATAAATATCTTAATGTGAAATTTGACATCATCTAAACACAAGATCAAAGACGAATATTTATGATCCTTTAGAATAATTTTTTATGGAAAAATGGGTTGCTTCTATAGGAATCGCTTCTTATTTGTGATAAGTGAATGTAGTTTAAAGTAATGGTTTTTATGTTTAAATATATAAATCAAGAACTACATTTGAAATAATTCGATTAATGGAATATGAAATTGTTATCTTATTCTATACTATGGAGGAAGAGTTAGATCTCGGAAAAGTTAAGAAAACAGATTCATCTAAGAATAACGTTGTGAACTTATCCTAGGTGTAAGGTGGAAAGCGTAAGAAGATATTAACATTTTGAAAATAAACTCGCTAGGCTTTGATGCAATCAGAATTGAGTTAACTATGTTATGATAAAATTGTTTACCTCAACTACAACTCTCGGTCTTAGAAGTAAAATTAGTTCCGGTAGATGTAGAATATCCATACAATTGGTAGTATTTGCGAGGAACTAGAATGGTATTTCAGGCACCATTTAAACCAGGAAAAGCATGTCAAACCATACTTAGATTATTCTAAGTATTTAAATGAATTCCTATAGAAGTTAATTCAAATTGGTTGAAATCAAGAGGCAGTAAATATTTAATAAGAATTAAACTCGCTAATAGAACCATATAAATTATGAATTCATTAACTAAAATTGATACATGTGCTAATTCCTGGAAAAATTGAATTGATGGTCACACTAATTAATATCATTGCCAAATATAGTTCAGTGTTGTGTAACACACGAGTATATAACTCTAAGTGTATGTGACGCATTCTGAATCACCTTTCAATTTTTACAGACTATTATGCTTTTTTTTAAACCATCCTAGATCCATCTTAACTCCGGATCTATCAAGCGCCAAGAGGGATCAAATCTCTCGAGGTGAAAACCTCTTTTTGAGTGCAAAACTTGAGGAAAGGTTTTCACCTAGAGAGATTTGATCCCTCTCGGCCCTTGATAGATCCGAAGTTGAGATGGATCTAGGCTGGTTTCAATCATGTGCGACCAAGGAAAATCTATCGATAATATGAGGAACATATGCTTAATTTTATCAATAATATGTAAATACATCTAATATTAACATAACCATTTTAAATATGTTAAATATGTCTGAGATTTATTGAGTCATTTTAATTTTAAATTTGATTAGTTACCTGAGTTTGTTGAGATGATAAATATTGTAAAATAACTTTAATGACGAAATAAAATTTTGAATGCAAAGTGATAATGTAATAATATTGAATGATAGAAATTGTGAATAATAATAATGTAGTCAATTACGAATAGTCTTCATTGTGATCGATTTCAACTATTTTCTTCTACTATTCTTATTTTCACCCATGTTAGTTTTGTCATATTTTCATATTGATTATTTGAAAAGGAAAGTTGGAATCGTAAACCATTTAAATATTTAGTTGGAGTTGTTGTAGTAAACATCATACGTTGTCTCTCTTGCTCTCCAATATTAATAGGTTGAGTTACTATAACACAAAAATCAATGTACATTGTCAATAATTTTTTGTGCTTACACTGAAATAATTGCACACACACTATTAATCCAATGACTTTAAAATTAATGTACCATAATACATCCAATTACATCAAATTATAAATCAACATATACACTGAAATCAATGCAACTAATGCAAGAAATCAAATAATAATAGAAAACAACATCTACACTAAAATCAATGCATCTAATGCAAGTAATGAAATATCATTAGAAATCAACATCTACACTCAAATAAATGAGTCTAGTGCAAGTAGGAAAATAATATTTAAAGCCAACATTTACACTGAAATCAATGCATCTAGTGCATGCAATCAAATAGGATATCACCATATACACTGAAATAAATGAATTTAGTGCAAGGAACCAAATAGGATTATAAATCATCTACATTTAAATCAATGCATTTAGTGCAAGCAATCAAATATAATTATAAATCAACATCTACATTGAAATCAATGCATTTAGTGCAAACAATCAAATAAGATTAGAAATCACCATCTACACTGAAATCAAGGCATTTAGTGAAAACAATCAAATAGGATTAGAAATCACCATCTACATTGAAATCAATCCATTAAGATTAAAGATAATCTACATTGAAATCAATTCATCTAGTGAAAGAAATCAAATATAACCAAAAATCAAATCTACATTAAAATTAATGCATCGAGTGAAATCAATCAAATAGGATTAGAAATCATCATCTACATTGAAATTAATGCATTTAGTGCAAGCAATCAAATAGGATTAGAAATCATCTACATTAAAATCAATCCATCTAGTGTAAGTAATCAAACATCATTAGAAATCAACATCTACACCAAAATCAATTCATCTAGTGCAAGAAATCAAATAGGATTAGAAATCACCATCTACACTGAAATCAATGCATCTACTGTAGGAAACCTTCTTCCCTCTCTCCCCCATATATATCTATATATCCATCCATCTCTCCTTATTTTTCTATTTATCTCACCCCACCATACACACACTCTCTCCCACTCCATATCTATCAATTTCCTTGTCCCTCCCTCCTTCTCTCCATCCCTGTTTTTTTCTCTTCACCTTACATCTATATCTATATCTCACTCTATCTCTCTATATCAACTCCAAAACATAAACACTCTTTCTCCAATATATCTATATATCTATCACTCCCTCCTCCTCCTCCTCTCTCTCTCTCTCTCTCTCTCTCTCTCTCTCTCCCTCCCTCTCTCTCTCTCTCGCTTCTATCTCTCTTCCTTCTTGCTACCCTTTCTCCCTCTCTCTCCATCTTATTTATCACTCCCTCTCTCTCGCTCTCCACCTTTCACCCTCTATGTATTTATTCTTGCCTCCCCCTCTCTCCCTCTCCATCTTCATATCTCTTTCCCTACCTCTCTTCACTCTCTCTCTTCCTTTCTCTCCCCCCATCTCTCTCTCTATCTTCACCTTCCAACTTTGTTACCATATGCCTCTCTCTCTCCTTCTCTCCCCCCTTCTCTCCATATCTCCTTATTTGTCTCTTTATCTCACCCAAAAACATACACACTCCCTCTTCATCTCTCCCTTGTCACTCCCCCTCTCTCTCCACTACTCACTCTCTATGTATTTATTCTTGCCTCCCTCTCTCCTCCTCCATCTCCATCTCTCAATCCCTCCCCCTCTCCCCCTCCAAATCCATATTTATATCCCTCCCTCTCTCCTCCCCTCTCTCCTCCTCTATTTCAAGTCCCTTCTCCTTTCCTTCCTCTCTCTCCCTTTCTCTCCTACCTCCCTTTCTCTTCCCCCATCTCTCAATCCCTCCCTCTCTCCCCCTCCAAATCCATATTTATATCCTTCTCTCTCTCCTCCTCTCTTTCAAGTCCCCTTCCTTTTCCTTCCTCTCTCTCCCTTTATCTCCTACCTCCCTTTATCTTCCCCCATCTCTCTCTCTCTCTCTCTCTCTCTCTCTCTCTCTCTCTCGCTCCTACAATCCTCTCTTCCCCCATTAGTCTCTTCCTCTCTCTCATCATTCCTCTCTCACCTCCTTCTATTTGACCCCCCAACTCTCTTTCTTTCTCTCTCTCTCTGTCCTCCAATCCTCTCTCTTCCCCCATCACTCTATCTCACTCTCCAACTATCTTACTATTTCTATCCCTTTATCCTTCTCTCCCCCCTTGTCTCCATCACTCCTCCTTTCTCCTTCTCTCCCCCTTGTCTCCATCACTCCTATGTATATTTATCCCACCCATAAGCATACACACTCTCTCTCCATCTCTCCCTTGTCACTCCCTCTCTATGTATTTCTTCTTCCTTTCCTCGCTCCGCCTCCAACTCCATCTCTCTATCCCTCCTTCTCTCCTCCACCTCTCATCCTTTCTCTCTCTCCCTTTCTCTCCTACCTCCCTCTCCCTTCCCCCTTCTTTCTCTCTCTCTCACTCTCTACCCTCCAATGCTCTCTCCTTCTCCCTCCCTCTCTTCTTATCTCTCTCCCACCTCCATCTTTATGTCTCCCTCTCCCTCTCTTACCCTTCTCTAACTCTCTCACTCTTCTCACTCTCTCTCTCTTCATTCCTCTTCTCCCTTCTCCTTCAGTTTATCTCCATATATCCCTTGTCACTCCCCCTATTTCTCCACCTCTATCATATATCATGATATATTAATATATATTACAATATAATAAATTTAATATTCTATTAATCTAAACATATTAAACTTAATAATACTAATATTTTAATATTAATGTTAGGGTTAATAATGTTTTTTTTGCATGGTATTAATAATAATTTGGTCCATGGTATTTGACCCTTATACTTCATATATGACCCATGGTATTATTAATAATTTGTCCCATGGTATTAATAATAATTTTTCCCATAGGCTTCATCTAAATAAAACTTGTTTTTGAGTTTTTGTAAATATAAAGTGGTTTATTGAGTAAATATAAAAATCGGTTTTATTTATTTACCATACCTCTAGTTTGTTTATATTTTTATTTATTTACCATACCTCTATTTTTTTTATATTTTTATTTATTTACCATAAATCCTGAGTAAAATAAAAGAGGTTTTATTTATTTACCATACCTATGGTTTATTTATATTTTTACGTATTTACCATATTTTATTTATTTACCATATCTCTTTTTTGAGTGTTAGTAAACTCTTCATAGTTTATATCGTTTAAATTTATTTTTAATAAATTTTTAATTGTTCATTTATATGTTTATGTAAGTTATTGTTCAAGCCGACATTTTTTTTGGCTTCCGACATACTTACACATCGGGGTCATACTGGGCTATAGAATGCACCTCTCGGCGCAACAAGAAGGAAGGAATATATATATATATATATATATATATATATATATATATATATATATATATATATATATATATATATATATATATATATATAGTGAACACACTTAAAAACACAAAATGTATTCAATATGAAGTCTAGAAAAAATCATTAGAAAATGAAGAGTAAAGTAGTTAATCAAAAATATATATGTATGTGTAAACACCTGCAACCTTTGTAAGAATACAGAGGCATGGAAATCATGACCACCTTCATAAAATCCTAAAAACTAGACAGGCATCACTTTTGGTATGAACAACACTCCAAACACCCATCACCAGGATGGAGAGGACAAACCAACCTAGTTCTTAGCAGAAACATTTAACCTAGAATAGATCAAGGAACATCAGTTGAATTATACATCGTGGTTGGGGTGGATGATTCAATAGAAATAGTTGGCCTCCATACCTCTAGGAGACACATCACACAGAAAAATTATTTAAATTAGATGTAATAGGGATAATTGGTAACGACAATGGTAATATTATAATTCTATAAACCTAGTCTATGTCACCTATAGAAAAAGGGTCATGAGGGTTTTCCTTCACAAGTGGGGAAGGCCTACCAGAGAAAAAACCCCATAATTAGGAAATCAAGGTTTTAGAAACTCCCCCATAGTTACAATATAGGTTAATAAAAGCATGAATTCGATACCCGAAAGAGGAAAAATCAAACATAAACCTTTCATAGTTTGACTGCCATGAGTATCTAGTTGAAACCAGATGTTCACCTAGACTCTCTGGAAATTTCCTACATCAAAATAATTAGGAGCTAAGTAGAGAAAATTACATAAAAATATATAATTATGTAGCAGCTGAAGTGGAAAATCTCATCACTCAAAGATATAGAATGAGAACATGATCCGACCTTACCAGAAATACCCTTGGCCACAAATACTAGAGTTCGAGAACTAGAATTGAAGTAGCAACCTCATCACCTGGAAGAAACCTATACTTTTGGATTGTATGGCTGTATATTTCTAGATAAACATGAATAACCGAAAGTCATTCTTCACATATTCATATCATAAAAGCATTAAGAATTGTTCTAAACACTGAAAAGAGTGTTTACCTAGAGGAAATAAATAAGGTAACTTGTGGATAACAAAACTAGAGGCGTTAGTAGTTATCACATCTGTCAAAGCATAAGGTAGGTATAAGAAAATAATGAATTGAAAACACAAAACAAAAGAAATCACATTTATAAATAAAACCTCAATATTACCAGTGGATTCCTCTAAGAGGTTCATAAGGAGAAGGTGTCCACAAGAGCGTTGAAATATAACACCAGGTGCCCTTCATATCACCTTACCATGACACCAATAATGGATAAAAATTCTAGGAGGCGAAGTGTAATTCCATGGTGAGGAAAATCAGAATGAATCCTCCATGACGATATGGTTGATTTTGTAAGCTATACTGGAAAACAAGAAAAATCTTCAAATGAAACCAAAGGTTGAACATAGAAGGTCGGCACACAAATGATGGAGGAAAAGGAGGGTAAGCAAATAGAGTTGTTCAAACAAACCATAACTCTCCGATCACCTTGTATAATTTGAACCATCTATCCTAAAACCCTACTGAAAGGTCGTTTTAACACATGTTCTCGACATGTGAGGTTGAAGGTGTGGCAAAATATGATTCATTGCGTAGTTCCCAAAGGTATTGACTCCCATTAAATGCAATACATATAATGAGCAGTTGGCGTGCAAAATAAGAGCCATGATAAAGTCAATGGTAGGTTCGGTACACCATATTAAACAATTTCTCATTATGGAAGCGAATGACAGACAAGTTTCACATAAATTCTATGGACTATGGTTATTAAGATAAGATATTATGCACTGGAATAAAAAATGAGTTAAGAATATAAACTACCAAGATCACACTAAATCCAAACCATAGGGTGGAGTGACCCAACATCAAATCTAATAAGGGTTATAATAAAATAAGTATAAAATTAAAATATATATATGACACCTAGGAAAGTTCGATAAAACATGAGAATGATGGGATGGGTCCTGAAGGAGAATAAAATCAAATTCCATTGTCACGTTGAACCCAATAAGCACAACCAGACTATTATCATAGCTAATAATTACAAACAAAAACAAAAGAGATGGTGCTTTTAGTGTATATATATATATATATAACCGAGGTACATGACTAGTGGTATCAAAGCTTAGGTTCAACCCTTGGACCTAATGGGATCAGGGTAAAGTTGTTATGCTACTGTGATATTACATAAATGGAGTTGTAAGATAGTTTTCGAGTGTTGAATTTTCATCACTTGTTGGGAAGTAGGATCCTCCATAGTGTTAGGTACTATGTACTTGAAAGTATTATGGGGAAATTGCATGTTATTAACCCAAGGAAAAGGTTCTATTATTACCATAACCTTCCAAAATAAAGAAAAGAATGATGGTTCTCAGAACTATGTTGTCAAATGAATTTAGTGTCTCAAGAAGGGAACTATTTTGAAACTGTTTTATGAGGAAAATAACTAGAAAAGTGTCTTGTGATATTTTCCAGTGAGGGAGACGATATCTCCAATGAAAGAAAAGAAACAGGTTTCTGTATTAATGTGAAGTGTGCATGAGAAAGCTCAGAAAACAATTCACCTAGTATTACTTTTCCAACAGGTGCATGTCATCCTGATATTAACATACAATGCTCATTATTAAGTAATTTTTTAGCAAGGAAATTACCACATTTTAATAGGAAATAAGAGCCCCGATCGGGGAGCCACGAAGGAGGGGGGCATCCATAAAATATGATTAAGGCGATTGGTGCAGGCCAGTACATGGCATGCTTGTTTATAATGGAAATAAATGAAAATGAAGGTGGCCAACTACGCACGTCAGGCAAAACTAGGAAATCACGCCAAGTGCGGAGAACGATAAAGAATATAATAGCTCTACAAAGACGGATTTTTCATAGTAAATAGTGTGGAGACCAGGCAGAGGAAGCTAAGGAAGCGCTGGAGCATCATCGTCATCTAATCCCGTGGTATGTAATGGCTCTAGTAAACCTTGTTTCCCATCTCTCTATTCCAATCTTAAAATATGAAGACGAAGTTGGATGCTTCAATTTTTTTATATTGGTTTTTTTTGTTAATGGGCTCTCTTGCCATTCTGGTATGCTCCTTTGTTTTTCTACGATAAAAATTACTAAAGGGTTGGTCATAGCCTCTGTTCTGAAGATAATATTTGTCCCAGAAATCAAACCATGCTTCCGTAGCCCTTCTAAAGTGAATTCTATGTTTTGTGATAAGTCTTTGTTTCATGAAAAGTCTCTGCTTTGTGATAAGTCTATGTTTCCGGAAAAGTCCTTGCTTTGTATCCGGCCTTATAGCCATGAAAATGTCTTCCTGTATGTCTATAAAAAAGTTAATATTGGTAGGATGTTAAATTCATATAGTCTCAGCCTTTGTATACCTTGGTTTTAATACTTGAAAAATCGATTCATGGGGTTAAACTTTTGGGCTACTGTCAATAGAAATCATTATTAGGTTGATGAACAGGTTTGTAAACCCTGTAGGAATAGTTTTTATAACCCCCATCTTCCTTACTAGTATAATTTTAATTTCATTCCCCAATGTAAAATTTGGCTTGGTCGTAAATTATGTAGATGCATCTGAATTACCCTTCATATGCAAAGGTGTTTAAGTCGAAACTGGCATATGATTTTGGCTTTTCCTATAACGCAAAACTGAATTCTCATTTCTGTCATATGGGTCATCCTCATGTTTGTTTGAAAATGAATGGGACCCCTCCAGTTACTATCGAAAGAGAGGATTTCAACAACGCTTGCAAAAAATTTCTTATTTATTTTACTCTCCATACAAGATTATCCTTCACTTTTACAGAAGGATCACTTATCATGGCAAGAAGGCAATCTGGAAAAAATAAGAAGAACAGAGAATGGAAAACAAAAACAAATAATTAAGGATGAGGGCCCAAGTAAACGAGGAAGGAAAACTACCAAACAGGTTTTGGAAAATATATCTAATTTATATGAAGTTGGCAATCCTGCTAGTATCCACAATACCATACATGGATGGGAAAGGGAAGCCGCCTATGATGAAGAAGACATTAAATAACAAGAGGCCAACTTAGACTTCATTTGTGATCCGGGAAACACAAGAGGAAGGATATCCTTGTTCCACCAATAAATGAACACTTATTGGAAAATTAAATGTGTCATGGCAAAGGCCATGGAAAGTATGCAGCAAACTGGGGGTAACCTAGTAGTGGTGTCAAATCTTCAACAGATTCAACAAGATATACGTGAAATTTCTAGATCTCAGTATCAAACAACGCAAGAATTGGGCGGATTGAACGCCAAATTCAAGGAATGCAAGAAGTAGAGATACCGAGATCCATTGCAAAAGATCCAAATCCAATAGACTCCTCTGATGGGTGACATTTACTTTCAATAGTTGTATATGAATTTTGCGGCAAGTTTTAATAGTTGTTGTTTAAAATGTTGTTTTTATGGACATAATAAAGTAGTTAAAGCAGTAAGTAGAAGGACAAAACAATTCCAATACTGGATGGCCTTTAATTCACTCAGGTGGCCAACAGACCTGGTTTCCTTCGGGCAGGTTGAGGCTATGACATGCAGGAGTACTTGTAATGCAACTTTCATTTTGATAGATAGAAAATAGACAGGCTCTACCAAATTCACACAAAAAAAAGAATAGCAAAGAAGTACTAGTGCCAACTTTGATTAAAAAAAAAATTCACTGAATCACAGAAACATCAATTACGTGCACATATTCTTGTATATGGATCTCTTATGTGAGTTATTTTTAACTTCTTTGGATCATCTTAAATTTCGTTACTTTTGTTGAAGTAACCATGACTAGCATAGAAATAAAAATTAGTTTTAAGAAATATTATCTTAGGAACTTGGAATGTGAATAGGAGTTGGGAAACATTAGTGGTAGCTCCTACACACGAGATTAAATACCATAGAATTATGTTTCTTAAATATCAAAGTATAAGAAACTATCATAAAACTTGTTGTTCTAAATAAATCACTGGATGATAAATCAAATCTAATGGGATAGGGTATATGTAGAATTGCCAAGATAGTGGGACCTAAATGGGAAACATAGTAAGTTCTACCAAAAAATTGAATGTTTCTATGGCCATTACTTTTGCAACAAGTTGAAACATATAGTTTAGACATGGTAATACAAATAATTTTGGTGGTGTTAATATAAGGACCACCTATAACATTTTCGTTGGTGAATCCTTAAAATAGCAATCAACTTATCTCCTTAAATTAATAAAAGACACATATATGAAGGAGTGATCAAAGTGAAGAATCGATGTGATCTACCGTAATAACCTTCAAAGAAGGGTTCAAAAAAAATGATGAGTTCTAGTGAGAAAATGAAATAGGTTGGTTATAGGAGAAAAGTTTCTATATTTAACACACTATTTTAAATGGGGTAGCTGTAATGATATTAATGGTCTCATGGACTGAAGCACTGTAGAAGTAAATAAAAATGAAAATGCATACTCGAAATCCTATGGCTTGGGATATGTATTAAGGGAATAAGGTTGAAATCCTTTTCATCTTCATTTTAGGATACCCATCTAGATTGGTGCAAGGTATTGACCTTTTCACTACCAATTGAATTGGTGCATGTCAATATTGGGAGGAAAATATAACTATGATTCAAGAGATATTATGGGAAATCAGCTGGGTTCTATCTCAATAATTGGATGAAGGCCTATAGATGAAATTTTTTAGGAGATTCATAAAGATCAGTTTGAAATTATATGAATTTAATAATAATAAAAAATAGAGATAGATACAAGACTTAAGGGAAAACAAAATCAAACATGTGTCAAATTATAAAATTGATTGCGAATATTGCACATGCAACTTCTTGTGTTCTTATATCAAACCCCAAAGGTGATGTCATTATTAGTCTAACCCAATTATGGTTGGTTTTACTCTAATGACAAGATTCTACTGTGTATATGAATAAGGATTTATCTAGGCAAGGATGGAGACATCGTTGTCATTGTACTAAGGGTAAGTGGTTTGTGTGACACTGTTATATATATATATATATATATATATATATATATATATATATATATATATATATATATATATATATATATATATAATACTAGATTTTGATCTAAATTGACCAAAAGCGTAAGGACCACACTAAATTTATTAACACCTAAAATATCGAGTAGTGGTGAGATAATCAGTTGGGACAGGGGTGTAAGGTGCATAATGCTGAATAGTGGAAGGAATCACTCAAAATAGTGACACGTGCTATGGAAAAGAAATAAAAAAAATATACACTTTAAAGAGAAAAGTGGGTTAGATACATTTTTACAAGAGAAATGAAGATTGGAATAAGCCTTGAGTGCATAATAACATTACCAGATACATGAACCATCATAAATTAAGGGAAGAGGAAGGTAAGAAAAATAGTGTCAATACTGAGAACCTAAGGGGGGATAATAAGTGGCAACGGAAAATGATAATCTTATGTAGTCAATTTTGCATGATTAAGGGTAACACATGGAACCCACTATAGATTCTCCTAGCAAAATAAAGCAAGAACTTGAATTAGAAGTTAAGAATATTACGTATGGTTATGAACAATTTATCTAAGAAAATTTTTGTTGTCAGACAGTAAGGAGCATGCAATCTTCCATAACATACAAGTCATTGGAATATATATAAATAATAGATATAAAACAGATTCAAAGAATGATTTAGAACCATTATTCTACAAATAAAATAGAACAATTATGGAAAAATTAATTTCCCTAGACATAGTTAATATTCATATTGATACAACTAAATTATTACTATCAAGAAACTAAATTCCAATAGCATAAGTAGTCTAAAAAGTACAACCTTATGGTTGAGAATTAAATTGCCAAGGATGTTTTGAATAAAATTGTATTAAGAAGGTTAGAAAGATTCCTTGTATATTAATTTCCAATGCTCGACCCACAATAAGAAAAGTGCAGAGGGTAACCAATGAAAAAGTCTACACAAGAAAAAAAGTGGAAGCACTATAAGAATGGGCTATATTAAGCAATCTTTGGACAAAATCAACAAGATATAAGAACCATGAGTAGGATGTTCTACCTCCAAATAGGAAAGACTTATGTGTAGTTGATATTAGAGTACCAAAATAACAATTAGAAATTACATTAGCTTCTAACAAAAAGCTATGAAACTTGGAATTAGTAGCAACATTAAGAAGGAAACGAACTCGAAAAAGGTCAGAATTTAAAATTGTATTGTTGTAACAGAGAAAAAAAAAAAACAAAACAAAACAACAACAGGATAATTGAAATAAAGGGAATAAGTTGTAACACATTCCTAAGTACATTCTACTTAGTCAATCAGGAAAAGGTGAATACTTTTTACTACCAGCGTCAGTGACTATAAATAGATAGGAAAGTAGTCTAAGGTAGACATATATAAGTCCACCTAGAAGGCTATATTAATCATAGCATCACATCCATGAAAATGTCTAAAATAGTATATGCATAATTGATACAATGATATATAATTTTAATATGCTACAAACAGTCCCTGGATAATTGTTAACTTTATGTCGGAAATGTGAACAACAATGTACAAGTATATATATTAAAGGTTATAAGTAACCAAAATTCATGGTAATGAGCATGTCCACTTGGTCTATTGTAGTAATCTATTGATGTGTTGACTTTGTGGGATGCATGTGGAAAGTATGTTGAATGCAGGTGAAATTTAATAATCACATATTCAGCATGTATACCAGTGTGATAGAAGAGGAACAAGGCATAAATACAAGAGTATGTATGTTTCAAAATTGATTCCTCACATCATGTGAAATGAAGTGTTGATTGTAAGCATGACAGATAGGAAGTATTTTCTTTTCTGTTTTGAGAAAAGATGAAATTTCTCTGACAACATGAAGAGTGTATCAAAATAGGAAGACCTCACAAAACCAACAAAATGGAAACCATAGTTTATCAATTGGTATTTCTTAAATATATTAAAAATTCTAATGTTTTTCATGTATCATTACCCAAGAGATAGGTACATGATAACTTTTCATCTAATTGAGTGGAAGATGATACAGGTAGAGCCAAAGGAGACTGTTGGGCAGAGTCATTGTATCTTAAGCCAGAAAGAGATCCAGCTCTGGAATCGAGATACCACTCCAGATAAAATTTCAATAATACATGGAAGTAAGAATATGAAAAAAGAAGTTATCTAGAAAAATTTGAGGAGGAAACATTGAACACCGAGGACATTGTTAATAAAAGGGGAGGAGAATGTAATATCCCTTTGTTGGTTTAATATTGTGTTGGTTAGATTGAGTTACAATAGAAAGAATGGCAGAAAATCCATGAAGGATATTGGAATATTTATGTGCTAAATGAATATTTTATTAAATTAACAAATTGAATTTAAGACCCGGGAATGAGACACCTGGAAAATGAGATTCTTTCCAAAGAAGGATAAACAAAATTCTCATTATTAAATGAGATTAAAATAATCTTTCATAATAACAATTCTAGATAAAATTAATGGATGGGAGAGAAAAATCCATTAATTTTCTTAGGTGGAGAAAGATTCTAAGCTTGGATAAGAATAAAAGCATCACGAGAGAGAAAGGCGAGCTTTTATGGAAAATCTTAGGAAAGTAGATACAAGGGTCCATAAAAGTAGGACGTTGCTAAAGGAAAATTTATCATGAAAGAAAGGTATTAGATATCTATTGAAAGGATCAACAGAGGTTTTTGATTCCTTGGCAAGAACTTCTCATATCGAGGGTGAATTGGAGGAAACAATTCTAGGTTGGGTGGACACATGTGTGAAATTCCCAAGTATTTCTATTGTGGTGTGAATTAATTGTTATTTCATTATTTCACTTGAATGGATTGTATGCAAATGTTGTAATATAGAGATATGTTTTTTTATATTTTTAAGCTATCTTTGCCAAATAATTAAATTTTCTATAAATATACAAGGAGTTGGAGAACCGTGATTCAGTGGGTTGGAAAACTATTTTAGCCAGGCAATTTAACATTACTGGTTAATGACTACATATATTGAATTACTCAAAAGGGAAATTTTAGATGAAATAATTAGAATCGTTCATCATGAGGATTGTAGTTGGTATTAAATTAGAATTCCGGATACCCAATAATCTAGGGTATTGTGTGATATTTATTTATCGAAATATTATTTATTATATTTTCAAATTATGGATGTTTTGTAGTCATTTAGTACAGTCTGATGATACTTAATAATTTATCCAAGATTTGTTTTTTTTCTTGGAAATGTAGTATCCTACATAAAATATCATGAATGTATAGTGGATATCATAGTTGTTTATTTAAAATATCATGAATGTACAGTGGATATCATAATTGTTTAGTCCAAAAAGTATTGACAGTGGCTAGACCGATCATAAATATGTTATTGTGAAATTTGAAAACATATAAACACAATACCGAAGATGAATAACTATGATCCTTCAGAATAATTTTATAATAAATTCTTATGGAAAAATTGGTTGCTTCTATAGGAATTGATTTTTCTTTGTGATAAGTGGATGTAGTTTAAAGTATTGGTTTCTTTGTCTAAATATATAAATCAACAAGTACAGTTGAATACAATGATTAATGGAATATGAAATTGTTATCCTATTTGTACTATGGAGGAAGAGTTAAATCTCATAAAATTTAAGAAAATTGTTTTATCTAAGAATAATGTCGTGAACTTATCCTAGGCGTAAGGTGGAAAGCATAAGCAGAGATTAACATTTTGAAAATAAATTGGTTACGCTTGGATGCACTCAGAATAGAGTAGGCGTGGGGTAAATTAAATTATAAACTCCCAAAATCAGCCTGGAGAAATTTTGATTAGCAGTAGAACTCAAAAGGAAAAAAATAATATGAGATATAGTTAGCTTTAGTAAATTTAAAGATTTAATTGGTAAAACACTATTCAAGTTAATAATGTTATGCTAAAATTGTTTACCTCAGCTACAGGTCTCGGTCTTATAAGTAAAATAAGTTGTGGTAGATGTAGAATAACCATACAATTGGTAGTATTGGCGAGGTAATAGAATGGTATTTCAAGTACCATTTAACCCAAGAAGAGCATGTCAACCCATAATCAGATTATTTGAAGTAGTTAACTCAATTCCTACAACATTAATTCAAATTGGATGAAATCAGGAGGCGGTAAATTTTTAATAAGAATTAAAATCAGTACTAGAACCATATAAATTATGAATTACTTAACTAAACTTGATACAGGTGCTAACACGTGGAAAAATTGAATCGAATCGATGGTCACACTAATTAATATCATTTCCAAATACATTTCGGTGATATGGAAT
Source organism: Pinus albicaulis (assembly GCA_034641835.2). Lineage (NCBI taxonomy): Eukaryota > Viridiplantae > Streptophyta > Pinopsida > Pinales > Pinaceae > Pinus > Pinus albicaulis. The sequence continues at coordinate 513,910,293 of CM076569.1, forward strand.
ACAAATTTCAGTATATAACTCTAAGCGTATGTGACACATTCTGAAATTCCTTTTAATATTTACAGACTAGTATACTTGTTTTTAATCAAGAAGGAAGGAAACAAAATATATAAAATATAGATAGCATATATCTCGATAGTGGACAAACTTAAAAACACAAAATGTATTCAATCTGAAATATGGAAAATATGACTAGAAAATGAAGAGTAAAGTAGTCAATCAAAAATATATATGTATGTGTAAACATCTACAACACTTATTGAGTACAATACATTCAGTAAGGTCCCATAAGGACTAAATGTTTCAATGGTGATAATTTCCACGATATATTCACAAAAAATAAATGGATATTGCAACCTATGTAAGAATAAAGAGGCATGGAAATCACGACTGCCATCTTAAAATCCTAAAAAATAGACAGGTATCATTTTTGGTATGAAAAACACTCCAAACACCCATCACCAGGATTGATAAGACAAACCCACTTGGTTCTTGAAGGAAACATTTAACCTGGCATAGAGCAAGGAAAATCATCGGTATTATAAATAGTGGATAGGGCAGATGAATCAATAGAAATAGTTGGCCTCCATACCTGTGGGAGAGACATCACACAATAAAAATATTTAAATTAGACTTAATAAGGATAATTGGTAACAATAATGGTAATATTATAATTATGTAAACCCAATCTATGTCACCTGTAGGAAAAGGGTCGTGAGGGTTTTCCTTTGCAACTGGGGAAGGGCCTACCAGAGACAAAATTCCAAAATTAGGAAATTAGGGTTTTGGAAACTCCCCCGCAGTTACAATAGTGTTTAATAGAAGCATGAATTTGGTACCTGAAAGAGGAAAAATTAGATATAAAACTTTCATAGACTGACTACCATGAAGATCAATCTAAAATCTGATGTTCACCTAGACTCTTTGGAAATTTCCTATGCCAAAATAATCAGGAACTAAGTAGAGAAAAGGTACATAACAATATATAATTATGTGGAAAATCTGGTCACTCGGAGATACAAAATGAGAACAAGATCCAACCTTACTAGAAATTCCCTTGGCCATGAATACTAGAGTCCAAGAACCGTAATTGAAGTAGAGACAACATCACCTAGAAGAAACCCATACTTTTGGAGTGTATGGCTGCAGATTTAAGATAAACATGAAGAATTGAAAGTCGTTCTTCACAACTTTATATTAGAAAAGAGTTAACCAATATTTAAATAGAGAAAATCATGTTTACGTGGCGAAAAGAAATAAGGTCACCTGAACTAACAAAAAATGAGGCATTAGTAGTTATCACATTTTTCAAAACATAAGGTAGGTATAAGGAAATAATGAACTAAAAAAAAAAATGAACGAAATCACAATTATAAATAAAACCTCAATCTTACCAGTGGATGCCTCCAAGAGGTTCATGAGGAGAAGGTTTCCACAAGAGCATCGAAATACAACAGCAGGTTCCCTTCATATCGCCTTACCATGACACCAATAACAGATAACAATTCCAAGAGGCCAAGTGTAATTCCAAGGTGAGGAAAATCAGAATGAATCCTCCACAACAATATGGTTAAATTTCTAAGCAGTCCCAGAAAACGAGAAAATTCTTCACAGGCAACCAAAGGCTTAACACAGGAGGTCGACACGCAAATGATGGAGAAAAGGGAGGGTAAGAAGTTAGGGTTCATCAAGAAAACCATAACCATCTGGTCACCTTGTAGAATATGAAATGTTTATCCCGATAAACTAATGACATGTCAGTTTAACAGCATGTGCTCAACATGTGAGGTTGAAGGCGTGGGATAATATGATTCATTGTACAGTGCCCAAAGGTACTGACTCCCATTAAATACCGTAAAGAGAATAAGAAATTCACATGCAACATAGGAGCCATGATAAAGCCAATGCTAGGGTTGGTACACCATATTAAGCCATTTCTCATTATGGAAGCAAATGATAGGAGATTTTCACATAAATTCTATGAATTATGGTTATTAATCTAATAAATTATGCATTGGAATCACAAATGAGTTAAGGCTATATAGTACCAAGATCGCGCTAAAAAAAAAAGATTTATAATATGAACCATAGGGTGGAGTAACCCAACATCAAATCTAATAAGGGTTATAATAAACTAAGTATAAAATTAAAATGTATATTTCACACCTAGGAAAGTTAAGAAAAACCCTCGAATGAGGGGATGGGTCCTGAAGGAGAACGGAATCAAACTCCATTTTCACGTTGAACCATTTAAGCACAAATAGACTATTATCATAGTTAATAAACACAAAAATAAATAAAATTCATGGTGGTTTTAGTACATAAAACAAAAAAATATGTATAACCAAGGTACATGACAATCAAATAAGAGTATCATCATGGTAATCGTCTAAGTTTTGGGTGGTTAATCTATTTCCCTACATTCTAAGAAGATGCACTCTTACCCAGTAATGTTAAGTCATATTCCAAAATTAAATAATAATCTTAGCATGTCATGAATATCCTCTAAATACCTATTATGTCATCTAGTGATTAAAAATGATTAAAAAATCAAATAATATATAGAGAAATACTAAGCTTTAACTTAATATTTGACTACAATTTAATCTCATATATATATATATATATATATATATATATATATATATATATATATATATATATATATGTATATATGTATATATGTATATATTTATATATATATATGTATATGTATATGTATATATATACATATATATATATCTATATTCTTTCTTTTTTCTTTTCTTTTTTCTCTTGTTTAATATTAGGCATCATTAATTTTGGAAGAGAACTTTCATAATTACCATTCTTTAAAAAAATAAAAAATTATATGTTGTGTAAATTTAATAAGCTAGGAATATTCTTCATTGTATATAGGATTCAATATATGAAATCAATAATAGATTTTCCAAATTATTTTACTATTTCTGATTTATAAATTATGAATATTCTTCATCACATGATTCAACATATAATTCCACTTCTATGATTCCAAATTGTTTTACTACTTTGAACTCCCACTCTTATGCTACTCCTGTAAGGACCCCGAGTTTTGGTTGTGATGACCGAGTGCAGTGAGCACGATGGGCCCCTGACTCGGGTATGTGCGACGGCGATGTGTGACAGGCGAGCCATAGAGGTGGGCAGAGTCATGCATTTTCGCAAATGCGACGATTGGCAACGGGCAGGAATGCGATCTATAGCGGGCGGATGCAACGAGAGGTGGTGGGCGAAGTCATGTTGGTGAACCCATTTAGTGATACAAGCACATCATGTAGTAGTTGGTCGAGTTGGTGCGACAAGGTGCGATGATCCAAGTGACCTAAGAGATCCACCAGTGGAAAAGACATGTGCGATGGAAGAATATGCATTGGATGATTTTATAGCATGCAGATGAGAAAAATACACTTGTTAGGCCGACGTGTAGATAGTTGACCAAGCCAACCCAAGGTCGTGGGCAAAGGGTCATGATTTATGAAAAAAGGGACCACAACTTCGCATATTAATACGGACGAGTTGAGGAGGTTCAAAGGCATCATTCATTCATCACACATCACTTGGGACGAGCTCTGAAGTAGCCAAGAAAGTGTATGTTACCACAATATGGGAGGATGAGTTAAGGCAAAGATTGAATGTGTCATGGGTCGAGTCAGGTTTTTCCCCGAACGGGTTTCTGAATGCATGCAATTGAGACCACCGATGCGTGCAGATGGGATCGAGCTATGTTTTCAGGCAGAATACGAAGGCGCGCATGAAGAAAGGGTGGATTTGGGTTCTCCTGAATGTGTTTCTTGAACCCATGCAGCCAAGGGCGTCAGCGCATTCCAAAAGGGTGGAGTCGGGTTTTTACTGAACACGTGTAGAGCCGAGGGCATCGGTGGCTTGGGTGACCCGAACTAAACATGTTTCAGGGCAAAAGTCTGAAAATGTATTTTAAAGGGGATTTTGGGATCCTTTATGATTATTTGGGTTGTTGGAGAGATTTGAAGCTTAGGACAAAGCACAAGTGTTGCAAGCACATTGGCAAGAAGTGTAAGTGGCTTACATAGGCTTGGTTTGTATAATTATTGTAAAATTGTACACTTATTGAAACATAATAATGGGCAGACTCATATTCAGGGAGTTTCCCCTCCCTTTTACGTATGTGCGTACATGTGGACTTGATGTTGATGTTTAATGTTGTGTTTATATCTGCTGCATATTGATAAAGAACACTGAATATTAATAACTTAAAGTGTTGAAGATAGGCATAGTCTACACACTTGAGTATTGGAAAATAAAAATTAAGGTAGTGTCGCACCTGCTATAAGTGGTTGGAATACTACCACGAGTATAGGGCCGTGACAGTTGGTATCAAATCCATACAACTACTACTATGTATCAGTTGGTATCATATTTATACAACTGCTACCATGTATCAGTTGGTATCATAGATGTACAATTGCTACTACGTATTAGTTGGAATCAGATCATAAGCACAGTTGTAGTGTTGCAGGTGGTGTTAAAGCTTGGAATTACATTTCTTGGTCTTATTAAGACCTTGACATGGGAAAGAGATTGGTTAGGGTTGAAGCTACTGAACAATACATGGAAACTTGGGAAGAATTCCAAGGGAGGCTCTTCGAGACCTTACAAAGGTTAATCCACATGAAAGAAGAGAACCCACGAATTTAGACTAAGCTTGAAGTCTTGGAAGAAAATGTTGAGGTGGAACTTCTTCAACTTTGTTGGAAAATGGGGCAAGATATACTTGTAGGTTGTTATAAAGAATGGGAAGAGGAAGCCGAGACTTGTGAAGAAAAGGATGTTGCAGGTGTTTCAATGATCAAGGGGGAACTTGATACACAAGTTGAACTAGGATCGTACACATTGCATGCATTGATGATGGAGGACACTCACATAGAGAGCCTTGGATGTATGAATTGTGTTTCATTTGAGCATTTGGAGGATGGATCATATGCAGGGATGTGCAAAGGGATAACTTATTTTTCAATGTCATGGATGATATCTCCTTGGATGAATATGATGGGACCTTGTACATTGGAGAAGCAAGGAGCATTGTTTGTTGCAAAACTTGTTAGGGAAATTTGTAACCTCATGCTAGTAGGTTCAAATTCCTGGGACAAGGGTGGAACTTGATGATCTTTGTGATGGATGGGTCATGCTTATCCACTTGGAATTGGCTAGGTGCCTGGCATGACTCAAGGATTGCTTGGTGAATGGGCACACTATTTGGGTGGACTTCTTCTTAGCTGAAAACAAAGAAGGAACTCTTGGTGGACCTTTAGTGGGGGATGAAACTTTGGAGGAAGGATCTGTGATGATGACTTATGATGGTAGAAGTGACCGAGGGATCTTTACCTATATACTATATGATGATGACTATAGTTGAGTTGATTCCACTCTTGATGGAAACATGCGCAGCCAAAGTCATGGACATTGACATGAGGGCATGGCATAACATTATGAAGATACATTATGCAGGTGCACTTACATAGGTGCCACTTATGAGCATCATGAAGGAGTGTCAAGATAGGATGTTGAGCGGGATGGATTTTTTGGTGCTACATGGAGATCTTTTATAGATGGACTAATTAGGATGTTGTTCACTTTTGAGCAACAAGACCTTGGTTGGATGAGAAGCCTATGAGCACATTCATATGACTTGCAGTGTAAGAAAAACTTTTGATGGCACTCATGGCCAATATAGGTATGCTTTCCAATGCTTTGGATATGATGATGCATGGGAGTTCATGACAATTTTCATTCATTGGAGGCTTCATATTACAGTGATCTTGTGGTATCTAGTTCATTAAGGAGTTGAGGTCAATGTTGGTATTTATTTTGATGCATTATGGGATGCATACCTTTGAGCACATTTATGGGGTGTGCTTTTGAAGTGTCACTTGATGGAGACAATCGAGCCATAACACTCTAGAGTTTGATGGAGAGCCAGCAATGGAGATTCCTTGGTGAGTTACACTTGGGCATGGGTTGATTCTTCTTGACTTAGCCACCCACCTTGATAGACTTGGTGGAGTTCATTTTGCACATGGATGATGATGAGGCAAGGTTAGACCTTCCCCTTTGATGGACTTGATGGATGCATATTGCAGATGAGATGAACATGACTTTATGGACCTGGATATGGCACATTGAGTGTTGGATTATTGAGAGGATGTTCTTGAATGATTTAAGGAGGACCTTTCACAAATGGATGATTCTTGATAGTTGTGACTGTCTTCAAGAAACACATGGATATTATCATCATGGGTAGCAAATTTCAGATAGGGATGGCTTGCTTGAGGGACAACATGTTGATGATGAGATGGAGACTACCTCATGGACCTCGAGATGGCTTATTTTACACTTGGATGGTATGGATTCTTGATTTATTTGATGATGTGATAGGATGCTAGAGAAAATTACCAACGATGGTATGAGGAGTAGTATTCTCATTTTTTTTGAGCTTTATGGTTGGATTAGCTACCTGACTAGTTTGAGCTATGGGGGCATGCAATACACCAAGCTATGTGTGATAGATGTATTGAATATTAATAACTTAAATTGTTGAAGATAGGCGTAGTATACACACTTGAGTATTGGAAAAGAAAAAGTAAGGTAGTGCCTCACCCGCTATAAGTGGTTGGAAGACTACCACGAGTATAGGGCTGTGACACCTATGCTGACGTTGACGTTCCAAATTCTCAACATTGCAAATGGCACCTGATTCATTTAATTCATATAGATATAGTGGTGCTATTATTAACATAATTATTTATTTGAGTATAATTTAAAATTATCTTTGTTTGGTTGAGGGTTTATGACATTTAGATTTAAGCGAAAATGTCATTGCACTAAGCTTAGTTCAAAGGCATTTGCATTGCATTCCCACATGTGACATAACAGCCACATTGCATTACCATTGCATGCTTTTCATTTAAGTTCTGAGTTCTTTAATACTTGAAATGGACTGCCACTTCCTTAGTACAACTACTTGGTTGAATCATAATGGACACCAGTTCCATTTATGATTTCGTCCCTTGTAGGGATTTTCAAGGTTCGAAATGCTTGGCGATTGCATATACTATTTTCTAAGAAAATCATGAAGGATCCTAGATTTCTGTCAATACTAATCAGGTGGGTAATAGGCTTTTATATGGCATTAATAGTTGAACTGATCAAGATTGTATTTTCCTTCCCAGTACAGTTCAAAAAAATATGATGATATACTAGCGCAGAGCAAGAGAGAGAACGAGGGCGTGAAACAATTGGAATGTATTGAGGATGCGGTCAAGAGGATGTTAAATTTACATAAGGAAATATATATCTACATAATTAATCAAATAATGTTACAAATATATATATGAAGTTTTGTTTCAAGATGGGGAAACTGTCTTGAACACACAATCACTTGGTTGAGATAATCTCTCAACCACACACCAATCTAGGAAACATAATAGGAACAAACTTGTCTAGATAGAAAGAATCACAACTGTGGCTAGTAGGAATTACATTTTCCAACACACCCCCTTTATAACCACTTGTCTCGATATCAATCTACAAAGTATAGTTGTGGTCATACATAATAAAATGATATGTCGACATCCATACAAAGGATCAACCATCCACCAGAATGCATGGGTGCCAAGCGCTACAACTTCCAATGTCATAGGATTTCCTTCGCATACATGGTTTTGTCAACTATTATAACTGCATACATGTACATGTACTTGTAAATCCCCCTCCAATATCATCATCATGGTTTTTATCAGATTACTCATAACCATTCTCTTGGTTTTATCGGATTACCCTCAACCATGCCAACCATTGCTCTCAGCCACCAAGGCTCAACATTTCCATCAAGGCATTCAATTCAGCCACGAAGGCTCAACTCTGCCATCAAAGAACTCAATTTAGCCACCAAGGCTCACCAGAGATCCAACTTAACCAAGCCCAGGGTTTTCTCATCTCACCCTCAACCATACCAAGGGTTTTGTCGGTTGACCCTAAACCATCCCTACAGGAATTCCTGTCGACTTCACTCTCTCATGTGGTTTATGGCATACTAAAAACCAATACTGCAAAATGGTTTTTGGCTTACCACAAACCTACACTTACAAAGTGGTTTTAATATTACCACGAACTTCATGAGGATACATATTCCTTACAAGGCTTACAACACAACTCCAACTCTTGGAGTTACAGGGTACATAATTTACAAAGATCAATATAAAAAATCCTATAATTGCTTATAATTAAAATGTGTGACTCGTAATACAACATTCTAGTGAGCCAATCTTTCATATTAACAAAAACATAAAATTTCTCAATCTTTACCCACATATGATTTTAGACAACTATTTGAAAAACAAAAGCAATCACACCGCAGATTTAGGATCATTTTATTGATATGCCCAAAAAATGACTCCAATCCCTGACGCACAAACGTGCCAATGCTAAGTTTTCCTCATTTCTCACGATTAATTCATCGTCATCCATAGTGATCTGGGTTTGCTGGGAATAATGATGCCAAATTCGGATTTATCGGTTCTGAGACGTGCTAAATAGAATGTTTTTCATTGCATGTACATACGGTAACCTATTTTCATTTGTAACATTCATATTAGCACCACCCAGTCTAAGCTCAATAACCACTAGATTTCCAAAAAACCTCCTATGTTTCAATGAAATCCAAAGCAAGGTCTCTAACATCCCATTCATAATGCTTTCGGTACACAATATTTCGATGCAATTCTGGATCAAGACCAGAAAGGTCATCAAGAAAGCTATATCTCCCTAACATCTTCTGAACAAAAACATGAGAGAAACAGTAATCTAGTAAAATTTACTCATACAAATATTTTCCAACAATTCTGTCGAGGAACTATATCATTTGCACCCCATATGCACGCCATCCTGAAAAATGGATCAATTTAAATGATCTACCACATGGCTGGAGCCGAACCCACAACTAGCAAAAACTGAGGACGCCCACCTGCATGAAGGATCGATCGAGGTCTTATATGAAATATTTGTTATGCATGGAGGTTGTTGGAAATATTGAACGAAAAAAATACACACAGGGATGCTTCCCCCATAATACAAATAATGCACAATTGTTTCAGAATTAACATTCAAATGTACAGACAGTGTATTACACAGGAGCAAAACAAAATTCAATTTTCTATTCAACTCAAAAAACATATGAAAATGACAATACTTTAAAACAAAATTGGTTGGAGCCTGTAAACCTAATGCTATTAATGCAGGCTCAATGTTGAATGGACGTTCAGCAACAAAATTGTCCTTCTGCATGTGATCTGTTGTTTCTACATGAAAACGGCATACAAAACATAAATTGGCGGACCTGAAATTTCATTGGTTCCGCTTCTGAAAAAACATCACGTCTGGCACCCCATCGCAAATCGTAGATCGACAATTTTAAGACTTAACATATGCGTGATACAGGAATGACTTAAAACTTGCAATGTGCGATTGTGATGTGGCACATATCACATCACATCCAAAATACAATAACTTGCGAGCTCTACTCATTTAAGATTTAACCTTTGCAATATGTAATTGTGATCACATTGCATCGAAAATAACATAAAACATGTTGTGGGTGCTTTAACGAGAAAACACAAAAGTTTGCAATTGCGATGTGCGGTAGCACTATCACATCGCACCTCAATTAACATAGCTTGCAGACGGTGGAAGGTAAGTTGTAAACATTGCGAAGTGTGCATTGAAGTGTGGTAAAGTGTGGTAAGTGCAATAAGAAGATAACAAGGAAATGGATGGAAAACAAAGGTTTGCAGCATTTGAGTAATGCGGTAAAGGTAGGTGGTGGGTCCCTCCAGATATCGCATCGACGGGGATTTAACTTATGGCTAAGAATTAAGGGAAAAGGTAATGGATTTGCAATGCTGGTGGTTTTAAATGAAAAAGTAGGTGAACTGCGCCATGTAAGAAATAACGCAGAGTTATGGCCGCGGGTACTCTGTTTGGATTTTGCGAGAGCTGTCTGTCAATTTGGAAATCCTTGGCCGTGTCCTTCCCTGCACAAAATTTATTGAAGTGTGGGCTGTTGTCGGTATTTATTCATGGAGGTGGTTGGGAGTTAATTCTAACACTCCCCCTTAATCACAAATTCCACCATCGATCATTCCCAGCCACTGTTTGAGATGAACAAAACTCTTCTGTCCCAATGGCTTTGTGAGGATATCAGCAAACTGTTCCTCTGACCTACAATGCTGCAAAACAATTTCACCATTGTTAACTAATTCTCTCATAAAATGGTACTCTGCATCAATATGCTTTGTTCTCTTGTGCAAAACAAAATTATTTGACAATGTTATTGCTGAGCTGTTATCACAATAAATTATGGTTCCTTTGTCTTGCTCATGACATAAATCTCTCAGCATCCTTCTCATCTAAACACCTTGGCATGTTTCTGTTGTTGCTGCTACATATTTAGCTTCTGTTTTTTATAATGCAACTATTGGTTTCTTCTTGGAAGCCCATGAAATGGCTCGCGATCCCAAATGAAACACATACCCAGATGTTCTCTTTATGTCATCTACACTTCCAGCCCAATCATTTCCAATGTAACCAATCAACTTAAAATTATCAGTTGAGGAGTATATAACACCATAGTCCTTTGTTCCATTTACATACCTTCATATTCTCTTCGCTACTTTCCAATGTGTCTCCTTTGGTGTTTCCATGAATCTAGATATTAAACTCACTGCATACATTATATCAGGCCTAGTTATAGTCAAATACATTAGACTGCCAACCATGCTCTTGTACAATGTCATATCGACATTATTGTTGCAATCGTCCTTGCTTAACTTCAACCCCATGATAGTTGGAGTTGTTACTGCTTTGTTGTTCTGCATGTTAAACCTCTTTAAAACTTCTGCAACATATTTTGCTTGGGAAATAAAAACTCTCTTTTCATTTTTCTTTACTTAAATGCCCAAAAAATATTTCAATAAATCCAAATCAGCCATTTCAAATTCACTCTTCATGATTTCTTTAAAATCAACAATGAGAGAAACATCATCGCTCGTAAAAATTAAATAATCTACATATAAAACAACAATAAGGATTTTACCGTCATTTTCTTTTATGTAGAGTGTGGGTTCACCATCACACTTTTCAAACCCATTGTCTATTAGGTAAGCATCAATCCTGCTATACCATGCTCTTTGTGCTTTCTTCAACCCATAAAGAGCTTTCTTCAACTTACATACTTTGTGCTCTTGGCCTTTTATCTCATAGCCAGGAGGTTGTTCGACATATACCTCCTTTTTCAACACTCCATTCAAGAATTTTGACTTTACATCCATTTGATAGACTTTCCACTTTTGTTGTAGTGCTATGGACAACATTGTCTACACTGTCTCCATCCTTGCAATTCGTGCAAAGGTTTCCTCATAATCTCTTCCTTGTTGCTGCTTGTGGCCTTTCACTACAAGTCTTGCTTTGTGCCTTTCTATCTTGCCTTCAATGTTTCTTTTGTTTTTATATACCCATTTCACTCCAATGACTTATTTTCCTTGTGCGAGGTCCACTAACTCCCATGCGTCATTTCTTTCTGTTGCACTTATCTCTTCATCCATTTCTTCAATCCACTTCTCTTCTTTTACAACATCTTCAAAATGGATTGGGTCATCAACATGAAAAAACAATGCAAATAAAGAATTCAGACCGACATTATTATCAGCTTCTTCTTGCTCATAAATTTCACCTAAATTTTTGAATCTTGGTATTCTTGTATTTTTTGAAGATGTGCTTGGAGTTTCACTTGAACTTGAGGAAGTTGTTGAACCCTATGGTGTGCTTGGAGAAGCACTTCCTTGATTTCTCAAGGCTATTCTTTTGCTTGCTTGTGGTGTGGTTTGTTCTGCTTGTGTGGGTGGAGGAGGAGCCACTGTGGAGGAATTATTTGTTGTTGTCCATTCCTCTTTCTCTTTGTGAGACATACATGTCTTCACATTCATCGTATTCTCTAAAATTCCATCCCAAGCTTCTTCTTCAATGAACTGAACATCTCTGCTGATTATAACTTTCTTAGTTTATGGATTATAGAGTTTGTAGGCCTTGGATTCATCATTGTATCCAAAAAAGATACACTTCTCCCCCTTGTTGTCCAACTTATTCCTTAATTGATCCGGGGACATGTGCATATGCCACACATCCAAATGCTCTCATGTGAGTGACAAACTGCTTTGTTCCACTCCATGCTTCTTCCAAAACTCTGTTCATAATAGATTTGGTTGGAAATCTATTTAAAATATAAGCTGCACAATTGACAGCTTCTACCCAATACTCATTTGGAAAATTCTTTGCCTTCAACATACTTCTGACCATGTCCATGATGGTCCTATTATTTCTTTTTGTAACACCATTTTTCTGTGGTGTATACCTTGTGGTAAACTGCTTGTGTATGTTTTTCTCCCTGCAGAAACGTAGGAAGTCTTTAGAGATATAATGTCTACCTCTGTCAGATCTCAACACTTTTATGTAGTGTCCACTTTTCTTCTCAACAAGAGCTTTAAAGTGGTAGAATTGTTCAAACACTTCACTTTTCTGTTTTATAAAATACACCCATGTCTTTCTTGTATAATCATCTATAAATGTCAAGACATAATTATTGCCAGCTAATGATGGTGTTTGCGTTGGTCCACACAATCTGAGTGGACAATATCTAAGGGTGCCTTCGCCCTTATACTCTTTTCTGTTGGAAATGATTCTCTGTGTTGTTTGCATCATGCGATCTAGATACTTCTAATTGGATTATCCACCTAGATTTAGAATTTAAAACTCAAATGACTCACGGTTTCGACTACGACTTTTGATATAGATTTCCAAACTTCTAGATTAACAAATTTGCGCTAAGTTTGGGTGGAAGCATGAAGCAATGTAACCGTGACTGATTCACTTTCCTGCTCGATCCTCCAATATTAAACTCATCTGCAAATTATTATTCCAAGCAAAGTGATATCTTTGACATTAAATCCTTGGATGTTGGAAGGGTAACATTAACAAGTGTTAAAGAAATGTATATTCAAATTCAAAATTTTTAATTATTCAATAATAAGCAAAACAAAAATTGTTAGAATTTGAAAAAATAAAAAATTTTATTTAAAAATAAAAAAAACAATTAAAATCATTAAATAAATAGTCACAAAATTTATAGAATTTTAAAAACCATTTATAACTTGACAAAAAAACACATTAACCAACCAAAAAAACACCTAAAAAACCCATAACTCTAAGAATAATAATTAAAATCCAAAGATATAAGAGTCACATAGCAAAAATATATATTAATTAATAATTAATAAAATTAATTGCACATTCTATATAAAGTAGAAATAATAATTTAATAGTTCACCAATAAAATTATATGAATACTAAAAAAATGTAAAACCACAATATTATACGACTAAATATAAGAACTCCATTACAAATATATAAATTGCAATACCCATAAGCTTATCGAGTTTAATAAATAATATAGGTTAACATAACTTTGATATAAAAGAAATTGTCTTTTTATGATTATAAATGGTTATTTAAAACTATATTATTATTTTATAGATATAAAAATGTGAACTTTTACTTTGTCTTTGCAAAATATGATTCTCCTACATTCTTTTGTACGTACTTTATCTTATTACTTCTTTTCAGCAGACTTTATCTTATTACTTTATTTCACACTTCCCCACAAATTTCCTATTTCCTATGAGCCTATATTCTCCAACCATTACTTTCTTTCACAGGTTTTTTTCAAACATCCTATCCATTTTAAGGGAATTTTTTTCCCTGGGCCTTATTGCTTTTTCTCGATACTCTTACATGAAAATTAAATCTCTAATGAAAAAGTATGTTCATACTTTTAAAAAGATAATTTGAGTGAGTTTAATAGTTAAAAATTTGTGATTTTTCTTGGAGGTTATAGGTTCAAAATCAAAATCATAAGTTTCTGATATATGTGTGACTTACAAACTGTTACATATATCTAAAAAAATTATTGTTCCTTGTCTAAAAAATATATATTCATACCGATAAAGAAAAAAATAATTTAAACTTTATAAGAAAATCTATTAAAAAAACAAATCTTTAATAATAATTGAAAATTAAATCTTTTAAAACATTTATATGGACTAAAATTTGCTTATACTAATAGACTTATTATAATATAGACTTATTTATGAATGTTATTTTGGTTACAAAATAACACACGTCTTTGTAGGTTTAGCCTAACAAAGGTGGAGTTCAAAAGTGTAATATTCCCTAATAATATATTTTAAAACCTATATCAAGCTACTTTTTAATATTTTTAAAACATATATCAAGTTACTTCTAATATTTAAAACATATATCATGTTACTTCTAATATGCACTGAACTTTGCTTCATACTAATAGACTTAGTTATGAATGTATCTTTATTTTGGTAGCAAAATGACACATGTCGATGTTAGTGTAAGTTTATCATAACAAGGTGGAGTTCAAAACTGTATTATTTTATAATAATATATTTATTGTTATATTATTATTATTATTATTATTTTTAATTTAAAAGATTGAAAGAAGTTAAAGTAAAATAGAATATTATTAGAAGTTTAAGATTAAATGTAAATAAAGAGTTAATTAAAAAAAAATCATTTAATGTATTAATAATTCAAAAATAAATCAAAAGGTTTGTTTGGATGAATATAACATAGGTTGGTATATCTTTAATTCAAAAAATTATGTTCGATGAATATAACATATGTTGGTATATTTTTAGTTAGAGTAGTCATTATTCTTCCTTTTTACATTAACAATATTGCTTTTATGATAAAGAAATTTGATGATCTCAATAAATAATTATGGACTTTCAAATATTTTTACTCTAATAATAATATGAGTATCAGCACTAACAAAATAAAAATTGTGATAATTAAATCCAAAAAAAATTACTTTAACTTCATGTATGATAATAATAGTTGGAAAACAGTGACATCATTAAAGTATGTTTAAATTTATATGCATTGCATGTTCAATTAAAATTATATATATGAAGAATATGATAAATAAAGGGTAGGAATTTTATAATGGATTTCAAAACAATTGTAAATAGGTAGACCTTTGACTTTGGGATAAGAACAAACTCTTGTTTGAGGCTCTCACTAGTGCTTATTATTTTATATGGTTGTGAAGTTTGAGTTACATTATCACTAAAGATTAGTGGAGAAATATAGAACAAATAAAAAAACAATTTATAACTTACAATCTTAAAATTTAAGGCAATGAACCTTATCCTATCATCCCCATAAAATGAATATTCCCCCATTTAAAACATGATTATGATTAGGTACATAAGTTTTAAGAACAAGATGAACAACATGGATGACAAGAGGGTGCCCATGATTGCCTTCAAATGTAGTCAACATATCTTGCAACTTAGGCAAGCTTGACACAAAAATGCCAAGGCTTGGCTAAACATTGAGATACCTAGGAAGATACCACTTTGTAAATTAACTATAATATTAAAAATATCATTACATCTAGATTTAAGAAGAAAGTAGAGCGTGATAAATAATTAGAGAATAAGAGGAAATTACTATACTACAAAGAGGTGATTAACCATAATATAAAATATCAAAATATCTATTTTCTATTAGTGTAAATTTGAAAAATCAACATTGCTAAAATAAGAATAAACTCCCAACTAGCTCCAATGAAAAATAAGAGATTAGACAATTCCTAAGAAACTACCATGCATTAAAAGAATTTGTCAATTTTATGACACTAAGAGAGTGGACAAAAAAAACAATTTCTTTCCCAATGTCCCATTTACACCCAAATTGATTTTTAATTTTAAAATATTTATTACAATAATAATTGTATTAACCTTTTATCTTATAAAATTATAGTAATTTAAAAATGCTTAAATTTTTATAGATCCATAAATAAAATTTTAAAACAAAATAAATATTATTTTTA
The DNA here is from genome assembly GCA_034641835.2 of Pinus albicaulis. Taxonomy (NCBI): domain Eukaryota; kingdom Viridiplantae; phylum Streptophyta; class Pinopsida; order Pinales; family Pinaceae; genus Pinus; species Pinus albicaulis. Next base: position 513,926,323 of record CM076569.1, read on the forward strand.
ATATTAAAAATTTATAAATTAATATTAACTTAACAAATATTTAAAATCATAATTTCGAATAAATATATCATATTTAAAATCTATATTAAAAACGTGATTGTCTTTTTTAAATCTCATTAAAAATTATAATTTTTTCAAACTTTTTTATAGAATTTATTGAAAACATAAGTTTGATGGGTAACTTGCATAATCAAAATGTTTTAGGGTTTTTTAGGGTGCTGAATTTATATATACAATAAAAAAAATACTTTAAATAATATAAATCAAGATTTTACCTCAAATTTTTTCATTACACCAATTCCGACACCAGAAACTCCAAAAAATCACACTAAAAACTACTCATTTTTTACATTTGTGATGTCAAACTTAATATTTTCCAAATTCTTTCATTAGTTTATTGACACGTTTCTTTCAACTTCATAGCATTTTTAAAGGTATTTCGTCGACGTATTGTGATGCTTTATTTCGATATTCTTACATGAATATTTATGCTATTATGTCTCTACAAGTAGAAGATAATGGCTATTATAAATTTTATATAAGTGGCTATTATAAATTGTATATATGTGACTTCAACAAATACATTTATAAATATATTTAATATTTTAATAGATATCAAAGTATAGTCAATTATGTAATTATTATGAATTTTGAATATAACGTATTCATATTTTCATTACTTGTTATTAAATGGAATATTATGGCTTTTTTTCAATTTTTGCAGTATAGAATTCTTGTTAGTTACAGATCACTTATAAATTTTGTATAAATAATTATTAAAGTTATATATGGGATAAAAAATGGTTATAAAGTTATATTATAAATTTTAAAAAGAAGGTATAGGTTTTGATAAAATATATATATACTGTAAGGTAAGATAGTATATTTAACAACATGATATTTCTTTCTTTCTTTATGATTTAGTGATGTTGATTGGGTTATCATTGTGTTAATAAGGTTATTAAGGTGTTCAAACTTTCTTTAGGTTTGAGGATTTTATCTTTCTCTTTAACTTGAGAAACTATAATTTTAGTTCCAAAAATAACTTGATAAATAACCTCAAAATCAGGGAAAATTTAAAGGATGGAAAATTATCTTGAAGTTTAAAAACTTTAGTGAATTTCACTAGTCCCTAATATATAAACTATAAAATGTTTATTGAAGTATTTGTAAAATTATTTAAATTTAAAACGATATTATATATACTCTCTACATGTTGGCACTTTTTAAGGTAAAATAATTTTATATCATAAAATTTAGGCCAATATTTTTTTATAAAAAATAGAAATTGGCGAATCTTTTTTAATTTTGAAAATTCATGGAAAATTAGCCCACTTGTGAATATTAGCCCCTAAAATTTTCCATGCTCAAAATTCTTGTCTAGTAATTCAATTCTACGTAGGTTGCCTTTTTGTGGTATGTTTTGGTCTCCTAAGACTTGGGATGTCATGGCTTTCACCATCCAATAAAATTTTGGGATCTAGAAGAGCTTTGACCCCTAATTCCTAAAGTAACGAGGATCATGAACCCATCCTTCCATTTCTTCTTGGAGTTGTTCTCTAAACAACTTGTTCTTCTTCTCTTTAGCTTTACTATCCAATTCTTCTAATTCACCCTTAACAAACCTTGGAAACATTTAGTGCAATAATTCCTTCGTTGGAAAGGTTTCCATTTTAGCTTTGGTATGATCATTGGAGTACTCATCAACAAAAATATTCCTAAAAGAAGCCACATGCCTCTTATTTTGATCTCCACCATTGCCCCCAACATTTCATTTCAACATTATGTTACTTTGCAAATTTTGGTATAGAGAAGCCAAGGATGATTGACTCAGTGGATAGATCTAGGCTAGTCCACACCTTTTTCTTCTTAAATAGGAAATTGGGCCACTGACACTCTAGCCAGAATTCCTCAAAAATATCACCCTCTCAAGACTACACAATCAAGCATTAGCTCAAGCTCAATTTGGCTAGACAGTACCCTCACCTCTCAAACTGAAAAACTTGAGATTGAACAACAAATGAAAAACCCATACCAAATAGAAATTTATTATGCTTGGACCTATGTAAAGGCAATATCCACCTTTTCTCCTTTTACAAAACCCTTTCTTTAGACTCCACCATGGAATTATGCTTAGGAAGGCTAGATTGGTTGTCTATTTTATGACCTAAAACAATGTCTAAATATTTCATCACATCTTAGTCTTTCATATTATTGTTCATCATTCTTGGAAGAGGGTTACTTATTTTGGTGTATAAGCATGGTTCACCATTCTCCCTTGATTTCCTTAGTACCATCATTTTCCAGCACTAGAACATCCTATCATAGCGTATTTTGGAAAAGCTCATACCCAACCCAGGCAACATTCCTTTGATTTTTTTATTCCTTCATTGCCCTCACATGTTGCATTAATTAACATCATCTACCTTAGAGGTTGGATATCAAGTAGCACAAGGTGAATTTCACATCACCAACTGTTACCACTCCATCTAGGGATTTTTTTTTTAACGAAAGGAAAAATCTATAATACTTATGGTTACCCACTTAACGTGTTTATATAATTTCAATGCATCAATGTAATATCCCTCTATTGTTGTAATCTTCTGTTGGTTAGATTAAGTTACGATAGAAATAATGGTGGAAAATCCATGAATAATATTGGAATATTTATGTAAATGAATATTCTATTAAATTATTAAATGGAATTTAAGTACTGGGAATGAGACTCCTGGAAAATGAGATTCTTTCCAAAGAAGGATAAACAAAAATCTCATTAGTAAATGAGATTGGAAAATTCTTCCATGATAAGAATTCTAGATGAAATTATTGATAAAATTAATGGATGGGAGAGAAAAATCCATTAATTTTCTTAGGTGGAGAAAGATGCAAATTCTGGATAAGTATAAAAGCGTGGAGAGAAAGGCGAGTGTTTGAGGAAAATCCTAGGCAAGTGGATAAAAATGTCCAAAAAGTGGGACACCGCTAAAGCGAACTTTATTATGAAATAGAGGTATTAAATACTTGTTGAATGGATCAACATAGGTTGTTGTTTCCTTGGCAAGAAATTCTCAGCTCAGGGTTGAATTGGAGGAAACAGTTCTAGGTTGGGTGGACGCATATGTGAAATTCCAAGTGTTTCTATTGTGGTGTGAATTAACTGTTATTTCATTATTTTAATAGAATTAATCATATGTGAATGGTGCAATGTAGAGATATGTTTTTTATGGTTTTAAGTTATCTTTGCGAAAGAATTGAATTTTCTATAAATATACAAGGGGTTGGAGAACAGTGATTCAGCAGGTTGAACAGCTATTTCATCCAGGTGATCGAACATTACTGGTTAACGATTTCTTATATTGAAATGCTTAAAAGGAAAATTTTAGTTGAAATAAGTAGAATTGTTCATCCCAAGGCTTCCAGTTGGTATTATGGTTATAAATATGGATACTGATAATCCTGGGATATTCTGTGTTATTTATTTATCATAATATTATCTGTTATATTTTCAAATTATGGATGTGTTGCAGTCCTTTAATACAATTTTATTATACTTAATAATTTATTCCAAAAATTATTGATAGTGGCTAGACCGATCATAAATATCTTATTATGAAATTTGACATCATCTAAACACAAGATCAAAGACGAATAGCTATGATCCTTTAGAATAATTCCTTATGGAAAAATGGGTTGCTTCTATAGGAATCACTTCTTATTTGTGATAAGTGGATGTAGTTTAAAGTAATGGTTTTTATGTTTAAATATATAAATAAAAAACTACATTTGAAATACTTCGATTAATGGAATATGAAATTGTTATCTTATTCTATACTATGGAGGAAGAGTTAAATCTTGAAAAATTTAAGGAAAAGGCTTCATCTAAGAATAACGTTGTGAAGTTATCCTAGGCGTAAGGTGGAAAGCGTAAGAAGATATTAACATTTTGAAAATAAACTGGCTAGGCTCTAATGCATTCATAATTGAGTTCGCCCTGGAGGAAGCTTAATTAGCAGTAGAACTCAGAAGGAAAAAAATAATATCATATATAGTTTGTCTTAGCAAATTTAAAGATTCAATTGGTAAAACAAAATCTGAGTTAATTATGTTATGATAAAGTTGTTTACCTCAGCTACAACTCTCGGTCTTAGAAGTAAAATTAGTTCTGGTAGATGTAGAATATAAATACAATTGGTAGTATTGGCGAGGAACTAGAATGGTATTCCAGGCACCATTTAACCCGGGAAAAGCATGTCAACCCATACTCAGATTATTCTAAGTATTTAAATGAATTCCTATAGAAGTTAATTCAAATTGGCTGAAATCAAGAGGCAGCAAATATTTAATAAGAATTAAACTCGCTACTAGAACCATATAAATTATGAATTCATTAACTAAACTTGATACATGTGCTAATTCCTGGAAAATTTGAATTGATGGTCACACTAATTAATATCATTACCAAATATAGTTTGCTGTTGTGTAACATACATTTCAGTATATAACTCTAAGTGTATGTGACGCATTCTGAATCGCCTTTTCAATATTTACAAACTATTATGCTTTTATATATATATATATATATATATATATATATATATATATATATAAAAAATGAATAGACTTAAAAACACAAAATGTATTCAATATGAAGACTAGAAAAAATCACTAGAAAATGAAGAGTAAGGTAGTTAATAAAAAATATATATGTATGTGTAAACACCTACAACACTTATCAAGTACAGTACATTTAGTAAGGTCCCATAAGGACTAAATGTGCCAATGGTGATAATGGCCACAGTATATTCACAAAAAAATAATGGATATTACAACCTTTGTAAGAATACAGAGGCATGGAAATCATAACTGCCATCATAAAATCCTAAAAACTAGACATGCATCATTTTTGGTATGAACAACACTCCAAACACCCATCACCAGGATGGAGAGGACAAACCGACCTGGTTCTTAGCGGAAACATTTAACCTAGAATAAGCAAGGAACATCAGTTGAATTATACATAGTGGTTGGGGCGGATGATTCAATAGAAATAGTTGGCCTCCATACCTCTGGGAGACACATCACACAGAAAAATTATTTAAATTAGACGTAATAGGGATAATTGGTAACCACAATGGTAATATTATAATTCTATAAACCCGGTCTATGTCACCTGTAGGAAAAGGGTCGTGAGGGTTTTCCTTCGCAACTGGGGAAGGCCTACCAGAGACAAAACCCCATAATTAGGAAATCAAGGTTTTAGAAACTCCCCCATAGTTACAATATAGGTTAATAAAAGCATGAATTCGATACCTGAAAGAGGAAAAATCAAACATAAACCTTTCATAGACTGACTGCCATGAATATCGAGCTAAAACCAAATGTTCACCTAGACTCTCTGGAAATTTCCTACATCAAAATAATTAGGAGCTAAGTAGAGAAAAATTACATAAAAATATATAATTATGTAGCATCTGAAGTGGAAAATCTCATCACTCAAAGATATAGAATGAGAACATGATCCAACCTTACCATAAATGCCCTTGGCCATGAATACTAGAGTTAGAGAACCAGAATTGAAGTAGCAACCTCATCACCTAGAAGAAACCTATAATTTTGGACTGTATGGTTGTATATTTCTAGATAAACATGAATAACCGAAAGTCATTCTTCACATATTTATATCAGAAAAGCGTTAACAAATATTCTAAACACTAAGAAGGGTGTTTACCTAGTGGAAATAAATAAGGTAACCTACGGATAACAAAACTAGAGGCGATAGTAGTTATCACATCTCTCAAGGCATAAGGTAGGTATAAGAAAATAATGAATTGAAAACACAAAACAAACGAAATCACATTTATAAAGAAAACCTCAATATTACCAGTGGATGCCTCTGAGAGGTTCATAAGGAGAAGGTGTCCACAACAGCATTTAAATACAACACCAAGTGCCCTTCATATCACCTTACCATGACACCAATAACGGATAACAATTATAGGAGGCAAAGTGTAATTCCATGGTGAGGAAAATTAGAATGAATCCTCCACAACGATATGGTTAATTTTGTAAGCTGTCCTAGAAAACAAGAAAATCTTCAGAGGAAACCAAAGGTTGAACATAGGAGGTCGGCACACAAATGATGGAGGCAGGGGAGGGTAAGTAGATAGGGTTGTTCGAACAAACCATAACTGTTTGATCACCTTGTATAATTTGAACCGTCTATCCCAAAACCCTACTGGAAGGTTGTTTTAACACATGTTCTTGACATGTGAGGTTGAAGGTGTGGAAAAATATGATTCATTGTGTAGTTCCCAAAGGTATTGACTCCCATTAAATACAATATAGAGAACGAGTAGTTGGTGTGCAAAATAAGAGCCATGATAAAGTCAATGGTAGGTTCGGTACACCATATTAAACAATTTCTCATTATGGAAGTGAATGACAGACAATTTTCACATAAATTCTATGGACTATGGTTATTAAGATAAGAAATTATGCATTGGAATAAAAAATGAGTTAAGAATATAAACTACCAAGATCACACTAAATCCAAGGTATTTATAATATGAACCATAGGGTGGAGTTATTCAACATCAAATCCAATAAGGGTTATAATAAAATAAGTATATATGACACCTAGGAAAGTTTGATAAAACATGCGATTGATGGGATGGGTCCTCAAGGAGAATAAAATCAAATTCCATTGTCACGTTGAACCCAATAAGCACAAATGGACTATTATCATAGCTAATAATTACAAAAATAAATAAAAGATAGTACTTTTAATTATATATATATATATATATATATATATATATATATATATATATATATATATATATATATATATATATATATAACTGAGGTACATGACTAGTGGTATCAGAGCTTAGGTTCAACCCTTGGACCTAATGGGATCAGGGTAAAGCTTTTATGCTACTATGATATTACATAAATGGAGTTGTAAGATAGTTTTCGAGTGTTGAATTTTCATCACTTGTTGGGAAGTAGAATCCTCCATAGTGTTAGGTACTATGTCCTTGAAAGTATTATGGGGGAAATTGCATGTTATTAACCCCGGGAAAAGGTTCTATTATTACCATAACCTTCCAAAATAAAGCAAAGAATGATGGTTATCAAAACTATGTTGTGAAATGAATTTATTGTCTCAAGAAGGGAACTATTATGACACTGTTTTGTGAGGAAAATAACTAGAAAAGTGTCTTGTGATATTTTCCAGTGAGGGAGATGAGATCTCCAATGAAAGACAAGAAACAAGTTTCTGTATTAATGTGAATTGTGCATGAGAAAGCTCAGAAAATAATTCACCTAGTATTACTTTTCCAACATGTTCATGTCATCCTGATATTAACATACAATGCCCATTATTAAGTAATGTTTTAGCAAGGAAATTATCACATTTGAATAGCAAAGAAGAACCTCGATCGAGGTGCCAGGAAGGAGGGGGCCATCCATAAAATATGATTAAGGCGATTGCTACATGCTAGTACATGGCACGCTTGTTTATAATGGAAATAAATGAAAATGAAGGTAGCCAGCTACCCACGTTAGGAAAAAATGGGAAAGCATGCCAAGTGCGGAGAACGGTAAAGAATATAACAGCTCTGTAGAGAGGGAATGTTCATAGTAAATAGTGTGGAGACCAGGCAGAGGAAGCGAAGGAAGAGTTGGAGAATCCTCATCGTCTGATCCCATGGTATGTAATGTCTCTAGTAAATCTTGTTTCCCATCTCTCTGTTCCAATCTTAAAAGATGAAGACAAAGTTGGATGCATTGATTTTTGTATATCGGCTTGTTTCGTTAATGGGCTCTCTTGCAATTCTGGTCTGCTCCTTTATTTTTCTGTGATAAAAATTACTAAAGGGTTGGTCATAGCCTCTGTCCCAGAGATAATCTTTGTCCCATAAATATAACCATGCTTCCGTAGCCCTTCTGAAGTGAATTATAGGTTTTTTGATAAGTCTATGTTTCCGGAAAAGTCCTTGCTTTGTATCTGGCCTTATAGCCATGCAAATGTTTACCTGTATGTCTATAACAAAGTCAAGAATGGTAGGGTGGTAAATTCGTATAGTCTCAACCTCTGTATACCTTGGTTGTATTGCCTGAAAAATCGATTCATGGGATTAAACTCTTGGGCTACTGTCAATAGAAATCGTTATCAGGTTGATGAACAGGTTTGTAAACCCTATAGGAATAGTTTTCATAACCCCCATCTTCCTTCCCAGTATAATTTTAATTTCATTCCCTAATGTAAAAGTTGGCCTGGTCGTAAATTATGTAGCTACATCTGACTTACCCTTCATACACAAAGGTGTTTAAGTCGAAACTACCATATAATTTTGGCTTTTCCTGTAACGCAAAATTGAATTCTAATTTCTGTCATATGGGTGTCCTTATGTTTGTTCGAAAATGAATGGAACCCCTTTAGTTACTATCGGAAGAGCGGATTTCATCAACGCTTGCCAAAATTTTCTTATTTATTTTACTCTACATACAGGATTATCCTTCACTTTTACAGAAGGATCACTTATCATGGCAAGAAGGCAATCTGGAAAACGAAGAGGAATAGAGAATGGAAAACAGAAAAAAATAATTCAGGATGAGGGACCAAATAAATGAGGGAGGAAAAATACCAAAAAGGTTTTGGAAAACATATCTGATTTATATGAAGCTAGCAATCCTGCTAGTATCTGCAATACCATACATGGATGGGAAAGGGAAACCGCCCTTGATGAAGAATACATTAAACAATAGGAGTCCAACTTAGACTTCATTTGTGATCTAGGAAACACAAGAGGAAGGATATCCTTGTTCCACCAGTCAGTGAACACTTATTGGAAAATTAAATGTGTCATGGCAAAGGCCATGGAAAGTATGCAGCAAACTGGGAGTAGCTTAGTAGTGGTGTCAGATCTTCAACAGATTCAATAGGATATACGTGAAATTGATAGATCTCAGTATCAAACATCGGCAAGAATTTGGCGGATTGAACACCAACTTCAAGGAATGCAACGAGTAGAGATATTGGGATCCACTGCAAAAGATCAAGGCTCCAATAGACTCCTCTGATGGGTGACATTTACTTTCAATAGTTGTATATGATTTTTGTGGCAAGTTTTAATAGTTGTTGTTTAAAATGTTGTTTTTATGGACATATTAAAGTAGTTAAAGCGATAAGTAGAAGGAAAAAACAATTCCAATACTGGATGGCCTTTAATTCCCTCAGGTGGCCAACCGACCTGGTTTCCATCGAGCAGGTTGAGGCTATGACATGCAGGAGTACTTGTAATGCAACTTTCTTTTTGATAAATAGAAAATAGACAGGCTCTACCAAATTCACAAAAAAAAAGAATAGAAAAGAAGTACCAGTGCCAACTTTGATTCAAAAAAAATTCACTGAATCACAGAAAAATCAATTATGTGCACATATTCTTGTATATGGATATCTTCTGTGAGTTATTTTTGACTTCTTTGGATCATCTTAACTTTCTTTACTTTTGTTGAAGTAACCATGACTAGCATAGAAATAAAAAGTAGTTTTACAAAATATTATTTTAGGAACTTGGAATGTGAATAGGAGTTGGGAAACATTAGTGGTAACTCCTGCACACGAGATTAAATACCATAGAATTATGTTTCTTAAACATCAAAGAATAAGAAACTATCATAAAACTTGTTGTTATAAACAAATCATTGGATTATAAATCAAATCTAATGGGATAGGGTATATGTATAATTGCCAAGATATTGGGACCTAAATGGGGAACATAGTAAGTTCTACCAAAAAATTGAATGTTTGTATGGCCATTCCTTTTACAACAAGTTGAAACATATATTTTAGACACGATAATACAAATAAATTTGGTGGCGTTAATATAAGGACCACCTATAACATTTTCGTTGGTCAATAGTCAAAATAGCAATCAAGTTATCTCCTTAAATTAACAACAGACACATATATGAAGGAGTGATCACAGTGAAGATTCAATGTGATCTTCCGTAATAACCTTCAAAGAAGGGTTCAAAAAAAATTATCAGTTCTAGTGAGAAAATGAAAATAGGTCTGTTATAGGAGAAAAGTTTCTATATTTAACACACTATTTGAAATGGGTTAGCTGTAATGATATTAATGGTATCATGGACCGAAGCACTATAGAAGTAAATAAAAATGAAAATGCATACTCTAAATCCTATGGCTTGGGATATGAATTGAGGGAATAAGGTTGAAATCCTTTTCATCAAAGTCCATTTTAGGATACCCATCCAGATTGGTGCAGGGTATTGACCTTTTCACTACCAATTGAATCAGTGCATGTCAATATTGGGAGGAAAACATAACTATGATTCAAGAGATATTATGGGAAATTAGTTGGGTTTTATCTCAATAATTGGATGAAGGCCTGTAGATGAAATTTTTTAGAAGATTCATAGAGATCAGTTTGAAAGTATATGAATTTAATTATAATAAAAAAGAGAGATACATGTGAGACTTAATGGAAAACAAAATCAAACTTGTGTCAAATTATAAAAGTGATTGGGAATGTTGCACATGTAGCTTCTTGTGTTCTTATATCAAACCCAAAAGGTGATATCATTATTAGTCTAACCCAGTTATGGTTGGTTTTAATCTAATGACACGATTCTACTGTATATGACTAAGGATTTATCTAGGCAAGGATGGAGACATGGTTGTCATTGTACTAAGGCTAAGTGGTTTGTGTGACACTGTTATATATATATATATATATATATATATATATATATATATATATATATATATATATATATATATATATAATGTACTATATTTTGATCTAAATTGACCAAAAGCGTAAGTGCCACACTAAATTTATTAACACCTACAATATTGAGTAGTGGTGAGATGATCAGTTGGGACAGGGGTGTAAGGCACATAATGCTGAATAGTGGAGGGAATCACTCAAAATAGTGACACATGCTATGGAAAAGAAATAAAAAAATCTACACTTTAAAGAGAAAATTGGGTTAGATACATTTTTACAAGAGAAATGAAGGTTGGAATAAGCCTTGAGTGCACAATAACATTACCAGATACATGAACCATCATAAATTAAGGGAAGAGGAAGGTAAGAAAAAGAGTATCAATACTGAGAACCTAAGGTGGGATAATAAGTGGCAACGAAAAATGATAATCTTATGCAGTCAATTTTGCATGATTAAGGGTAACACATGGAACCCACTATAGATTATCCTATCAAAATAAAGCAAGAACTTGAATCAGAAGTTAAGAATATTACATATGGTTATGAAAAAATTATCTAAGAAAATTTTTGTCGTTAGAAAGTAAGGAGAATGCAGTCTGCCATAAGATACAAGTCATTCGAATATATATAATAATAGATATAAAATAGATTAAAAGAAGGATTCAGAACCATTAGTATATAAATAAAATAGAACAATTATGGAAAAATTAATTTCCCTAGACATAGTTAATATTCATATTGATACAACTAAATTATTGCTATCAAGAAACTAAATTCCAATAGCATAAGTAGTCTAAATAGTACATCCTTATGGTTGAGAATTAAACTACCAAAGATGTTTTGAATAAAGTTGTATTGAGAAAGTTAGAAAGATTACATGAATATTAAGTTCTAATGCCCAACCCACAATAAGAAAAGTGCAGAGGGTAACCAATGAAAATGTCTACACAAGAAAAAAAGTGGAAGCACTATAAGCATGGGCTAGATTAAGCAATCTTTGGACAAAATCAACAAGATATAAGAACCATGAGTAGGATGTTCTACATCCAAATAGGAAAGAATTATGTGTAGTTGATATTAGAGTACCAAAATAACAATTACAAATTACATTAGATTCTAACAAAAAGCTATGAAACTTGGAATTAGTAGTAGCATTAAGAAGGAAATGATGTCCAAAAAGGTCAGAATTTAAAATTATATTGTTGTAACAGAGAAAAAAAAAAAACAAAACAAAACAACAACGTGATTGAAATAAAGGGAATAAGGTGTAACACATTGCTAAGTACATTCTACTTAGTCAATCAGGAAAAGGTGAATACTTCTTACTACAAGCATCGGTGACTATAAATAGATAGGAAATCAGTCCAAGGTAGACATATATAAGTCCACCTAGAAGGATATATTAATCATAACATCGCATCCATGAAAATGTCTAAAATAGTATATGCACAATTGATACAATGATATATAATTTTAATATGCTACAAACAGTCCCTGGATAATTGTTAACATTATGTCGGAAATGTGAACAACAATGTACAAGTATATATATTGAAGGTTAGAAGTAACCAAAATTCATGTTAATGAGCATGTCCACTGGGTCTATTGTAGTAATATATTGATGTGTTGACTTTGTGGGATGCATGTGGAAAGTATGTTGAGTGCAGGTGAAATTTAACAATCACATATTCAGCATGTATACCAGTGTGATAGAAGAGGAACAGGGCATAAATAAAAGAGTATGTATGCTTCAAAATTGAGTCCTCACACCATGTATTTTCCTTTCTGTTTTGAGAAAAGATGAAATTTCTCTGACAACACGAAGAGTGTATCAAAATACTAAGACCTCAGAAAACCAACAAAATGGAAACCATAGTTTATCAATTGGTATTTCTTAATTATATTAAAATTTCTAATGTTTTTCATTTATCATTACCCAAGAGATAGGTACATGATAACTTTTCATCTAATTGAGTGGAAAATGATACAGGTAAAGCCAAAGGAGATTGTTTGGCAGAGCCATTGTATCTTAAACCAGAAAGAGATCTGGCTTTAGAATCGAGCTACCGCTCCAGATAAAATTTCAATGATACATGGAAGTAAGAATATGAAAAAAAAAGTTATCTAGAAAAATTTCAGGAGGAAACAAGAACACCGAGGACAGTGTTAAAAAAAGGGGAGGAGAATTCAATATCCCTTTGTTGGTGTAATATTGTGTTGGTTAGATTGAGTTACGATAGAAATAATGGCGGAAAATCCATGAAGGATATTGGAATATTTATGTGCTAAATGAATATTTTATTAAATTAATAAATTGAATTTAAGATCTGGGAATGAGACACCTGGAAAATGAGATTATTTCCAAAGAAGGATAAACAAAAATCTCATTATTAAATGAGATTAAAATAATCTTTCATGATAACAATTCTAGATAAAATTAATGGATGTGAGAGAAAAATCCATTAAGCTGCTTAGGTGGAAAAAGATGCTAAGCCTAGATAAGCATAAAAGCATCGCAAGAGAGAAAGGTGAGCTTTTATGGAAAATCCTAGGAATGTAGATAAAAAGGTCCATAAGAGCGGGACGTCACTAAAGGAAAATTTATCATGAAAGAAAGGTAGTAGATATCTATTGAAAGGATCAACAGAGGTTGTTGATTCCTTGGTAAGAACTTCCCATATCGGGGGTGAACTGGAGGAAACAATTCTACGTTGGGTGGAAACATGTGTGAAATTCCCAAGTATTTCTATTGTGGTGTGAATTAATTTTTATTTCATTATTTCACTCGAATGGATTGTATGCAAATGTTGTAATCTAGAGATATGTTTTTTTTTACATTTTTAAGCTATCTTTGCGAAAGAATTAAATTTACTATAAAGATACAAGGAGTTGGAAAACCATGATTCAGTGGGTTGAACAACTATATTAGCCAGGCGATTGAACATTACTGGTTAATGAATACACATATTGAATTACTTAAAAGGGAAATTTTAGATGAAATAAGTAGAATCATTCATCATGAGGATTGTAGTTGGTATTACAATTAGAATTCCAGATACCTGATAATCTAGAATATTGCGTGATATTTATTTATCAGAATATTATTTGTTCTATTTTCATATTATGGATGTTTTGTAGTCATTTAGTACAGTCTGATGATACTTAATAATTTATCTAAGATTTGTATTTTTTCTTGTAAATATAGTATCCTACATAAAATATCATGAATGTACAGTGGATATTGTAATTTTTTATTTAAAATATCATGAATGTACAGCGGATATCATAATTGTTTATTCCAAAAATTATTAATAGCAGATAGACCGATCGTAAATATGTTATTTAAAACATATAAACACAATACCAAAGACGAATAACTATGATCCTTCAAAACAATTTTATAATAAATTCTTATGGAAAAATTGGTTGCTTCTATAGGAATTGCTTGTTCTTTGTGATAAGTGGATGTAGTTTAAAGTATTGGTTTTTATGTTTAAATATATAAATAAAAAATTACATTTGAATACAATGATTAATGGAATATGAAATTGTTATCCTATTTATACTATGGAGGAAGAGTTAAATATCATAAAAGTTAAGAATTTTTTTTTATCTAAGAATAATGTTGTGAACTTTTCCTAGGTGTAAGGTGGAAAGCGTAAGCAGAGATTAACATTTTGAAAATAAATAGGTTACGCTTGGACGCACTCATAATAGAGTAGGTGTGGGGTAAATTAAATTATAAACTCCCACAATCAGCCTGGAGAAACTTTGATTAGTAGTAGAACTCAAAAGGAAAAAAATAATATGAGATATAGTTAGCTTTAGTAAATTTAAAGATTTAATTGGTAAAACATTATTCAAGTTAATTATGTTATGATAAAATTGTTTACCTCAGCTACAAGTCTTGGTCTTATAAGTAAAATAAGTTGTGGTAGATGTAGAATAACCATACAATTGGTAGTATTGGCGAGGCACTAGAATGGTATTTCAAGTACGATTTAACCCAGGAAAAGCATGCCAACCCATACTCAGATTATTCGAAGTAGTTAACTAAATTCCTACAACATTAATTCAAATTGGATTAAATCAGGAGGTGGTAAATGTTTAATAAGAAGTAAAATCAGTACTAGAACCATATAAATTATGAATTCCTTAACTAAACTTGATATAGGTTCTAACCCGTGGAAAAATCGAATCGAATCAATGGTCACACTAATTAACATCATTTCCAAATACATTTTGGTGATATGTAATACAAATTTCAGTACATAACTCTAAGTTTATGTGATACATTCTGAAATTCCTTTTAATATTTACAAACTAGTATACTTGCTTTTAAATAAGAAGGAAGGAAACAAAATATATAAAAGATAAATAACATATATCTCGATAGTGGAAAAACTTAAAAACAAAAAATGTATTCAATCTGAAATATGGAAAATATGACTAGAAAATGAAGTGTAAAGTAGTCAATAAAAAATATATATGTATGTGTAAACATCTACAACACTTATTGAGTACAATACATTCAGTAAGGTCCCATAAGGACTAAATGTTTCAATGGTGATAATTTCCACGGTATATTCACAAAAAAAAGGATATTGAAACTTCTGTAAGAATACAGAGGCATGGAAATCATGACAGCCATCTTAAAATCCCAAAAAATAGATAGGTATCATTTTTTGTATGAAAAACACTCCAAACACCCATCACTGGGATTGATAGGACAAACCCACTTGGTTCTTGAAGGAAAAATTTAACCTGGCATAGGGCAAGGAACATCATCGGTATTATAATAGTGGATGGGGCAGATGAATCAATAGAAATAGTTGGCCTCCATACCTATGGGAGAGACATCACACAAAAAAATATTTAAATTAGACTCAATAAGGATAATTGGTAACAATAATGGTTATATTATAATTATGTAAACCCAATCTATGTCACCTGTAGGAAAAAGGTCGTGAGGGTTTTCCTTCGCAACTAGGGAAGGGCCTACCAGAGACAAAACTCCAAAATTAGGAAATCAGGGTTTTGGAAACTCCCCCGTAGTTATAACAGTGTTTAATAAAAGCATGAATTTGGTACCTAAAAGATGAAAAATCAGATAGAAACCTTTCATACACTGACTGCCATGAAGATCAATCTAAAATCTGATGTTCACCTAGACTCTCTGGAAATTTCCTATGCCAAAATAATCAGGAACTAAGTAGAAAAAGGTACATAACAATATATAATTATGTAGCTGATGAAGTGGAAAATCTGGTCACTCGAAGATACAAAATGAGAACAGGATCCAACCTTACCAGAAATTCCCTTAGCCATGAATACTAGAGTCCAAGAACCGTAATTGAAGTAGAGAAAACATCACCTGGAAGAAACCCATACTTTTGGAGTGTATGGCTGCAGATTTCCAGATAAACATGAAGAATCGAAAGTCATTCTTCACAACTTTATATTAGAAAAGAGTTAACCAATATTTAAATAGAGAAAAGAATGTTTATGTGGCGAAAAGAAATAAGGTCACCTGGACATAACAAAAACTGAGGCATTAGTAGTTATCACATTTTTCAAAACATAAGGTAGGTATAAGGAAATAATGAACTAAAAAAAAATATGAGCGAAATCACATTTATAAAGAAAACCTCAAGCTTACCAGTGGATGCCTCCAAGAGGTTCATGAAGAGAAGGTTTCCACAAGAGCGTTGAAATACAATAGTAGGTTCCCTTCATATCGCCTTACCGTGACACCAATAACAGATAACAATTACAGGAGGCCAAGTGTAATTCCATGGTGAGGAAAATCAGAATGAATCCTCCACAGCGATATGGTTAAATTTCTTAGCAGTCCCAGAAAACGAGAAAATTCTTCACAGGCAACCAAAGGCTTAACACAGGAGGTCAACACAAAAATAATGGAGGAAAGGGATGGTAAGAAGTTAGGGTTCGTCAAGAAAACAATAACCGTCTGGTCGCCTTGTATAATATGAACTGTCTATCCCGATAAACTAATGACATGTCAGTCTAATAGCATGCGCTCGACATGTGAGGTTGAAGGTGTGGGATAATATGATTCATTGTACAGTGCCCAAAGGTACCGACTCCCATTAAATACCGTAAAGAGAACGAGAAATTCACGCGCAACATAGGAGCCATGATAAAGCCGATGGTAGGGTTGGTACACCATATTAAACCATTTCTCATTATGGAAGCAAATGACATGCAATTTTCACATAGATTCTATGAACTATGGTTATTAATCTAAGAAATTATGCATTGGAATCACAAATGAGTTAAGGCTATATAGTACCAAGATCGCACTAAAGCAAAAAGATTTATAATATGAACCATAGGGTGGAGTAACCCAACATCAAATCTAATAAGGGTTATAACAAAATAAGTATAAAAGTAAAATGTATATTTGATACCTAGGAAAGTTAAGTAAAACCCTCGAATGAGGGGATGGGTCCCGAAGGAGAACGGAATCAAACTCCATTTTCACGTTGAACCGTTTAAGCACAAATGGACTATTATCATAGTTAATAAGTACAAAAATAAATAAAATTCATGGTGATTTTGGTACATAAAACAAAAAAATATGTATAACCAAGGTACATGTCAATCAACTAAGAGTATCCTAATGGTAATTGTCTAAGTTTTGGGTGGTTAATCTATTTCCCTACATTCTAAGAAGATGCACTCTTACCCAATAATGTTAAGTCATATTCCAAAATTAAATAATAATCTTAGCATGTCATTAATATCCTCTAAATACCTATTATGTCATCTTGTGATTAAAAATTATTAAAAAATCAAATAATATATAGAGAAATACTAAGCTTTAACTTAATATTTGACTACAATTTAATCTTATATATATATATATATATATATATATATATATATATATATATATATATATAATAAAATTAAAAAACATTTAATATGACATATTAAAAAAAATCATACATATTATTGGATTTTCCAAATTATTTTACTATTTCTGATTTATAAATTATGTATATTCTTCATCGCATGATTCAACATATAATTTCACTTCTATGATTCCAAATTGTTGTACTACTTCCAACTTCCACTCCTATGCTACTCCTATTGTAAGGACCCCAAGTTTTGGTTGTGATGACCGCGTGCAGTGAGCACACCGAGCGCTTGACTCGGGAGTTTGTGCGACGACGATGTGTGATAGGCGTGCCATAGAGGTGGGCGGAGTCTTGCATTTTGGTAGATGCGACGATCGGCAACGGACAATCAAGCGCCCCCATAGCGGGTGGATGTGACGAGAGGAAATGGGCGAAGTCATGTTGGTGAGACCATTTGGTGATACGAGCGCATCGTGTAGTGGTTGGTCAAGCTAGGTGCGACAGGGGCATGATGACCCAAGCTAATGTGAGAGACCCACGAGTGGAAAAGACATGTGCGATGGAAGCATACACATTGGATGATTTTATAGTGTGTAGATGAGAAAAATACACTTACTAGGCCAACGTGTAGATAGGTGACCAAGTCGACCCATGGCCATGGGCAAAGGGTCACGATTTATGAAAA
Source organism: Pinus albicaulis (assembly GCA_034641835.2). Lineage (NCBI taxonomy): Eukaryota > Viridiplantae > Streptophyta > Pinopsida > Pinales > Pinaceae > Pinus > Pinus albicaulis. Next base: position 513,944,655 of record CM076569.1, read on the forward strand.
AAGGGACCAAAACTTCGCATATTAATACGGGACGAGTTGAGGAGGTTTAAAGGCATCATTCATTCATCACACATAACTTGGGAAAAGCTCCGACGTAGTCGAGAAAGTGTATGTTACCGCAAGATGGGAGGATGAGTTAAGGCAAATACCGAACGTGTCACAGGGTCGAGTCGGGGTTTTTCCGAACAGGGGTTCCGAACGCCTCGCAATTTAGGCCATCGGTGAGTGTAGATGGGATCGAGCCGTGTTTTCGTGTGGAATGCGAAAGCGCACATGTAGAAAGGGTGGAGTTGGTTTCTCCCCGAATCGTTTCTTGAACCCGTGTAGTGTAGGGCGTCGCGCATTCCAAAAAGGGTGGAGTTGGGTTTTTTCCCTAAACACGTACGAGCCGAGGGTGTCGGTGGCTCGGGTGACCCGGGCTAAATGTGTTTTCAGGGGGAAAAGTCCGAAAATATATTTTAAAGGGATTTTTGGGATCCTTTATGATTATTTGGGTTATTGGAGAGATTTTAAGCTCAGGGACAAAGCACAAGTGTTGCAAGCACATTGGCAAGAAGTGTAAGTGGCTTACACAGGGCTCTAGTTTGTATAATTATTGTAAAATTGTACACTTATTAAAACATAATATCGTATGGACTCATATTCAAGGAGTTTCCCCTCCCTTGTATTTATGGGCATACATGTGGACTTGATGTTGATGTTTAATGTTGTTTTTATATCCCACTGCATATTGATAAAGAACACTCGAATATTAATAACTTAAAGTGTTGAAGATAGGCATAGTCTACATACTTGAGTATTGGAAAAGAAAAAATTAAGGTAGTGTCGCACCTGCTATAAGTGGTTGGAAGACTACCACGAGTATAGGGAGCCATGAAAATTGGTATCAAATCCATACAAATACTACTATGTATCGGTTGGTATCGTAGTTATACAAACTGCTACTACGTATCGGTTGGTATCATAGATGTACAACTTCTACTACGTATGAGTTGGAATCGGGAGCATAAGCACGATTGTTGTGTTGCAGGGTGGTGTTGAAGCTTGGAATTACATTTCTTGGTATTATTAAGACCTCGATAGGGGAAAGAGATTGGTTAGGGCAGAAGCTACCAAAAAATACATGGAAATTTGGGAAGAATGCCAAGGGAGGCTCTTCGAGACCTTACACAGAGTTAATCCCGCATGAAAGAAGAGAACCCACGGATTCGAACTAAGCTTGAAGTCTTGGAAGAAAATGTTGAGGTGGAACTTCTTCAATTTTGTTGGGAAATGGGCCAAGATATACTTTCGAGGTTTTTATAAAGAAGGAGAAGAGGAAGCCGAGACTTGTGAAGAAAAGGATGTTGTAGGTGTGTAAATGATCAAGGAGGAACTTGATACACAAGTCAAACTAGGATTGTACACATGCCATGCATTGACGATGGAGGACACTCACATAGAGAGATTTCATGGATGTATGAATTGTGTTTCATTTGAGAATTTGGAGGATGGATCATATGCGGGGATGTGAAAAGGGATAACTTCTTTGTCGATGTCATGGATGATCTCTCCTTGGATGAATATGATGGGACCTTCTACATTGGAGAAGAAAGGAGCATTGTTTGTTGCAAAACTTGTTAGGGGAAATTTGTAGACCTCATGCTAGTAGGTTCAAATGCAGGGACAAGGGTGGAACGTGATGATATTTGTGATGGATGGGTCATGCTTATCCAATTGGAATTGGCTAGGTGCCTAGCATGACTCATGGATTGCTTGGTGAATGTGCACACTATTTTGGTGGACTTCTTCTTAGCTGAAAATGAAGAAGGAACTTTTGGTGGACCTTTAGTGGGGGGAGGAAGCTTTGGAGGAAGGATCCGTGATGATGGCTTATGATGGTAGAAGTGACCGAGGGAACGTTACCTATATACTATATGATGATGACTAGAGTTGAGTTGATTCCACTCTTGATGGAAACATGGGCAATGAAAGTCATGGACATTGACATGAGGGCATGGCATAACATTATGCAGGGTGCACTTACATAGGTGCCACTTATGAGCATCATAGAGGAGTGTCAAGATAGGATGTTGAGCGAGATGGATTTTTTGGTGCTACATGGATATATTTTATAAATGGACTAATTAGGATGTTGTTAACTTTTTGAGAAACAAGACCTTGGTTGGATGAGAAGCCTATGAGCACATTCATATGACTTGCGAGAGTGAGAAAAAACTTTTGATGGCACTCATGGCCAATACAAGTATGCTTTCCAATGCTTTGGATATGATGATGCATGGGAGTTCATGAAAATTTTCATTCATTGGAGGCTTCTATATTACGGTGATCTTGAGGTATCTAGTTCATTAAGAAGTTGAGGTCAATGTTGGTCTTGATTTTGATGCATTATGGGATGCATACCTTTGAGCACATTTATGGGGTGTGATTTTGAGGTGTCACTTGATGGAGACAATCGAGCCATAACACTTTAGAGTTTGATGGAGATGCAAAGCAATGGAGATGCCTTGGTAAGGTACACTTCGGCATGGGTTGATTCTTCTTGACTTAGCCACCCACCTTGATAGACTTGGTGGAGTTCATTTTTCACATGGATGATGATGAGGCAAGGTTAGACCTTCCCCTTTGATGGAATTGATGGATGCATATTATAGATGGGATGAACACGACTTTATGGACTTGGATATGGCACATTGAGTGTTGGATTGTTGAGAGGATGTTCTTGACTAATTTAAGGCGGACCTTTCACACATCGATGATGCTTGATAGTTGTGACTATCTTTGAGAAACACATGGATATTATCATCATGGGCATCACATTTCGGATAGAGATGGCTTTCTTGAGGGAAAACATGTTTCCGATGAGATTGAGACTACCTCATGGACCTAGAGATGGCTTATTTCACACTTGGATGGGATGGATTCTTGATTGAGTTGATGATGTGACAAGATGCTAGAGAAAATTACCAACGGTGGTATGAGGAGTAGTATTCTCATTGTTTTGAGCATTATGGTTGGATTAGATACACGAATAGTTCGAGCTATGGGGGCATGCAATACACGCGAGCTATGTGTGATAGATGTATCGAGGCTATACTGAGATATGTTGTGTTGGGATGGAGTATCATCAGAGATTCACATCGATATTGATGATATTTACAGGGTCGATATGATATATGTTGTAGCGGCATGTAGCTTGCGTTGGAGAGACTAACTTCCCATGATGGAGTACCATGTGGAGATTGGGATGAATGTGTTGATGATCATGGATTGAGGAGATTTTTCCCATGGATAGTTTTATAGAGACATGGAACTTGGTGGTTTGTGCATTGTATATAGCGGAGGTGGTCGACATGGACATTCTTGGAGATGCTTGGAGCTATCAACACTTTGTGACAATATGATGCAACGATATGGTGCGACAATATGTTGTGACTGGGATGTTGCGATGATGATGATGATGGCATTGCCGAGGACGGAAACCTTATTTATAGTGGGGTATGATGTAAGGTCCCTGAGTTTTGGTTGCGATGACCAAGTGTGATGGGTGCGCCTTGGCACGTCGAGCCCTCGACTCGGGTATGTGCGATGAGTGCGCCATAGTGGCAGGGTGGATTCATGCATTTTTGCAGATGCGATGAGTGGGGATGGAAGCAACGAGAGGTGTTAGGCAAAGTCGTGTTGGTGAGCGTGTATGGTGATACCGGTGTGTCATGTAGCGGTGGGGCGAGCTAGGCATGATAGGGAACTGACCCAAGCAACCCAAGAAAATGTAAAAGACGTGTATCGTTTGGAAGCATACACATTGGATGATTTTATAGTATGCGAGATGAGCAAAAATACACTTGTTGGACCGATGTGCAGAAAGGTGACCAAGTCGACCCATGGGCATGGGCGAAGGGTCACGATTTATGAAAAAAAGGGACCACAACTAGGCATATTAATACGGATGAGTTGAGGAGGTTCAAAGGCATCATTCATTCATCACGTATAACTTGGGACGAGCTTTGAAGTAGCCGAGCAAGTATATCTTCCCATAAAGACGAGCGGATGAGCAAAGGTAAAAGACCGAATGTGTCACGGGTCGAGTCGTATTTTTTCCCTGAACACGTTTCTAAATGCATTCGATTAAGGGCGTTGGCACATGTAGACAATGTCGAGTTGTGTTTTCAAGTTCACTCGTGAAGGCATGCATGCAAAAAGGGTGGATTCGGATTCTCCTTAGTGTGTTTCTTGAATGCGTGCAGCCAAGGGCGTTAGCAGCGTGCGAAAGGGTGGAGTCGGGTTATTCCTAAATTTTTTTCCCGAACATGTGTAGAGCTGATGACATCGGGTACCCCGGGTGACTCGAGCTAAACATGTTTCGGGCGTAAGTATGAAAACCCATTTTAAAGGGATTTTTTGAGATCCTTAATGATTATTTGGGTTGTTGGAGAGCTTTGAAGCTCGAGCCAAAGCACAAGTGCTTCAAGCACATTCGCAATAAGTGTAAGTGGATTACACATGCTTGGTTTGTATAATTATTGTAAAATTGTACACTTATTAAAAGATAATATCGAGCATAATCACATTCAGGGAGTTGTCACTCCCTTGTATTTGTGGGCGTACATGTGGACTTTGGATGTTGATGTTTAATGTTGTGTTTATATCCACTTGCATATTTATAAAGAACATTGAATATTAATAACATAAAGTGTTGAAGATAGGTGTAGTCTACACACTTGAGTATTGGGAAAAAGAAAAAGTAAAGTAGTGCCTTTCCGTTATAAGTGGTTGGAAGAGTACCACGAGTATAGGGCTATGACACCTATGTTGACGTTGACGTTCCAAATTCTCAACATTGCAAATGGAACTCTGATTCATTTAATTCATATAGATATAGTGGTGCTAGTATTAACATAATTATTTATTTGAGTATAATCTAAAATTATCTTCGTTTGGTTGAGGGTTTATGACATGTAGATGTAATGGAAAAAGGCCATTGCACTAAGATTAGTTCAAAGGTATTTTCATTACATTCCCACATGTGACATAACAATCACATTGCATTACCATTGCATGCTTTTCATTTAAGTTTCGAGTTGTTTAATACTTGATAAGGATTGCCACTTCGTTCATACAACTACTTGGTTGAATCATAATGCACATCGGTTCCATTTATGATTTCGTCCCTTGTAGGGATTTGCAAGGTTCAAGACGCTTGGCGATTTGCATATATTGTTGTCTAAGAAAATCATGAAGAATCCTAGATTTTTGTTAGTACTAATCGGGTGGGTAATAGGCTTTTTATATGGCACTAATAGTTGAACTGATCAAGATTGTATTTTCCTTCTCGATGCAGTTCAAAAAAATATGATGATATACTAGCGCAGAGCAAGAGAGAGAATGAGGGCGTGAAACGGTTGGAATTTCTCGAGGATGCGATCAAGAGATGTTAAATTTACATAAGGAAATATATATCTACATAATTAATCAAATAATGTTACAAATATATATATATATATATATATATATATATATATATATATATATATATGAAGTTTTGTTTCAAGATAGGGAAACTATATTGAACACACAAACAATTGGTTGAAAGAATCTCTCAACCACACACCAATCTAGGAAACATAATAGGAACAAAATCCTCTAGATAGAAAGAATCACAACTGTGGCAAGTAGGAATTACATTTTCCAACACACCCCCTTTATAACCACTTGTCTCAATATCAATCTACAAAGTCTAGTTGTGGTCAAACATAACAAAATGATATGTCGACATCCATATAAAGGATCAACCATTCACCAAAATGCATGGGTGCCAAGCACTGCAACCGCAAATATCGTAGGATTTCCTTCGCATACATGGTTTTCTCAACTATTATAACTGCATACATGTACATGTACCTATAAATCCCCCTCCAATATCATCATCATGGTTTTTATCAGATTACTCATAACCATGCTCTTGGTTTTATCTGATTACCATCAACCATGCCAACAAGGGCTCTCAGCCACCAAGGCTCAACATTTCCATCAAAGCATTCAATTCAGCCACGAAGGCTCAACTATGCCATCAAAGCACTCAATTCAGCCAACAAGGCTCACCACAGATCCAACTTAACCAGGCCCAGGGTTTTCTCGGCTCACCCTCAAACATGCCAAGGGTTTTGTCGACTGACCCTAAACCATAACTACAGGAATCCCTGTCCACTTCACTCTCTCATGTGGTTTCTGGCATACCAAAAACCAATACTACAAAATGGTTTTTGGCTTACCACAAACTTGCAATTACAAAGTGGTTTTAATATTACCATGAACTTCATGGGGATATATATGCCTTACAAGGCTTACAACACAACTCCAACTCTTGGAGTTACCAGGTACATAATTTACAAAGACCAATACAAAAAATCCTAGAATTTCTTACAATTAAAATGTGTGACTCATAATACAACATGCTAGTGAGTATATCCCACAAACCCACACTAACTCACACAAACATTCACTTTTGTTTTCCATCATAATAGTTCTTGCTACTCCTTTACCTCATCTTTTCAATTTGTTCACATCTTGGGAATCTTTGTATTTTTCAATTAAATATCAAAACTCCATGCTTGAGCTGTCATTTGTTAGAGTCATGAATTCTAACAAAGTAATTTTACCTTCATTGAGTTAGCTAGGCTCAATAAGGCTCAACAATTTAATTTAGGATTCCAAGACATAAAAATAAAAATAATCTTTCATATTAAAAAAAAAAATCAAATTTCTCAATCTTTTCCCACATATGATTTTAGACAACTATTTGAAAAACAAAAGCAATCACACCACAGGTTTAGGATCATTTTATTGATATGCCCAAAAAAGGACTCCAATCCTTGATGCACGAATGTGCCAATGCTAAGTTTTTCGTCTTCATTTCTCACAGTGAATTCATCGCCATCCATAGTGATCTGGGTTTGCTGGGAATATTGATGCAAGATTCAAATTTATCGGTTCTGAGCCGTGCTAAATAGAATGGTTTCCATTGCATGTACATACAGTAACCTATTTTCATTTGTAACTTTCATATTAGCACCACCTAGTCTAAGCTCAATAACCACTAGATTTCCAAAAAAACCCCTATGTTACTGTGAAATCCAAAGCAAGGTCTCTAACATCCCCTTCATAATGCTTCAGGCACACAAGACTTTGATGCAATTCTGGATCAAGGACAGAAAGCTCATCAAGAAAGCTATATCTCCCTAACATCTTCTGAACAAAGACATGAGAGAAACATTAATCTAGTAACATTCCCTCATACAAATATTTGCCAACAATTCTACCTGGAACTTAATCATCTACACCCCATATGCACGCCATCCTGAAAAATGGATCAGTGTAAATGATCTACCACATGGCTCGAGCTGAACCCATGACCAGCAAAAACCAAGGACGCCCACCTGCATGAAGGATTGATCGAGGTCTTCTACGCAATCTTTGTTCCACGTGGAGGCTGTTGGAAATATTGAACGAAAACAATACACATAGGGATGCTTCCCCCACAATACAGAGAATGCACAATTGTTGCGGAATTAACAGTCAAACGTACAGAAAGTGTATTACACGAGAGCGGAAAAAAATTCAATTTTCTATTCAACTCAAAAAACTTATGAAAATGACAATCCTTTAGTACAAAATTGGTTGGAGCCTGTAAACCTAATGCTATTAATGCAGGTTCAATGTTGAACGAACGTTCAACAACATAATTTTCCTTCTGCCTGTGATATGTTGTTTCTACACAAAAAAGACATACAAATCATAAACTGGTAGACCTGAAATTTCATTTCTGAAAACAAATCGCGTCCGACAACCCATCACAAATCCCAGATTGACGATTTTAAGATTTAACATATGCGTGAAATAGGAATGACTTAAAACTTACAATGTGTGATTCTGACGTGGCACATATCGCATCACATCCAAAATACAATAACTTGTGGGCTCTACTCATTTAAGCTTTAATATTTGCGATATGCGATTGCGATCACATCGCATCGCAAATAACATAAAACACGTTGCGGGTGCTTTAACAAGAAAACATAAAAGTTTGCAATTGTGATGTGCAGTAGCACTATCACATCGCACCACAATTAACATAGCTTGCAGATGGCGGAAGGTAAGTTGTAAACATTGTGAAGTGTGCATTGCGGTGTGGTAAAGTGCGGTAAGTGCAGTAAGAGGATAACAAGGAAATGGACGGAAAACAAAGGTTTGTAGTATTTGGGTAATGCGATAAAGGTAGGTGGTGGGTCCCGCCAGATATCGCATCGGTGGGGATTTAACTTACGGCTAAGAATTAAGGGAAAAGGTAAGGGATTTGCAATGCTGGTGGTTTTAAATGAAAAATTAGGTGAAGTACGACATGTAAGAAATAATGTAGATTTATGGCCGCGGGTACTCTTTTTGGATTTTGTGTGAGCCGTCTGTCGATTTGGAAAACCTGGGGCGTGTCCTTCCCTGCACAAAATCTATTGTAGTGTGGGCTGCTGCCGATCTTTATTCATGGAGGTGGTTGGGAGTTAATTCTAACACTCCCCCTTAATCACAACTGCTGCCATCGATCATTCCCAGACACTGTCTGAGATGAAAAAAATTCTTCTATCCCAATGGCTTTGTGAGGATATCAGCAAACTATTCCTTTGACCTGCAATGCTGCAAAACAATTTCACCATTCTTAACCAATTCTCTTATAAAATGGCACTTTGCATAAATATTCTTTGTTCTCTTGTGGAAAACAAAATTATTTGACAATGTTATTGCTGAGTTGTTATCACAATAAATTATGGTTCCTTTGTCTTGCTCATGACATAAATCTCTCAACATCCTTCTCATCCAAACAGCTTGGCATGTTTCTTTTGTTGTTGCTACATATTCAGCTTCTGTTTTTTATAATGCAACTATTGGTTGCTTCTTGGAAGCCCATGAAATGGCTCCCGATCCCAAATGAAGCACATACCCAGATGTTCTCTTTCTATCATCTACACTTCCAGCCCAATCATTTCCAGTGTAACCAATCAACTTAAAATTATCAGTTGAGGAGTATAGAAAACCATACTCCTTTGTTCCATTTACATACCTTCGTATTCTCTTCGCTACTTTCCAATGTGTCTCCTTTGGTGTCTCCATGAATCTGTATATTAAACTCACTGCAGACATTATATTAGGCCTAGTTGCAGTCAAATACATTAGATTGCTAACCATGCTCTTGTACAATGTCGTATCGACATTCTTGTTGCAATATTCCTTGCTTAACTTCAACCCCATGATAGTTGGAGTTGTTGCTACTTTGTTTTTATGCATGTTAAACCTCTTCAAAACTTCTGCAACATATTTTGCTTGGGAAATAAAAACTCCCTTTTCATTTTTCTTTAATTAAATGCCCAAAAAATATCTCAATAAAGCCAAGTCAACCATTTCAAATTCACTCTTCATGACTACTTTAAAATCAGCAATGAGAGAAACATCATTGCCTATAAAAATTAAATAATCTACATATAAAACAACAATAAGGATTTTACCGTCATTTTCTTTTATGTAGATTATGGGTTCACCATTACACTTTTCAAACCCATTGTCTATCAGGTAAGCATCAATCCTGCTATACCATGCTCTTTGTGCTTTCTTCAACCCATAAAGAGCTTTTTTCAACTTACATACTTTGTGCTCTTGGCCTTCTATCTCATATCCAGGAGGTTGTTTAACATATACCTCCTCTTTCAACACTCCATTCAAGAATGTTGACTTTACATCCATTTGATAGAATTTCCACTTTTGTTATGATGCTATGGACAACACTGTCTGCACTGTATCCATCCTTACAACCCGTGCAAAGGTTTCCTCATAATATTTTCCTTGCTGCTGTTTGTGGCCTTTCACAACAAGTCTTGCTTTGTGCCTTTCTAACTTGCCTTCAATGTTGCTTTTGGTGTTATAGACCCATTTCACTCCAATGAATTATTTTCCTTGTGCGAGGTCCACTATCTCCCATGTGTCATTTCTTGCACTTATCTCTTCATTCATTGCTTCAATCCACTTCTCTTCTTTTACAACATCTTTTAAATGGATTGGGTCATCAACATGAAAAAACAATGCAAATGAAGAATTTAGACTAGCATTATTATCAGCTTCTTCTTGCTCATAAATTTCACTTAAATTTTTTAATCTTGGTCTTCTTGTATTTGCTAAAGATGTGCTTGGAGTTTCACTTGAACTTGAGGGAGTTGCTGATCCCTATGGTGTGCTTGGAGAAGCACTTCCTTGATTTCTCAAGGCTGTTATATTTTTTTCTTACAATGTGGTTTGTTATGCTTGTGTGGGTGGAGGAGGAGCCACCGTGGAGGAATTATTTGTTATTGTCTATTCCTCTTTCTCTTTGTGAGACATACATGTTTTCACATTCACCGTATTCTCTAAAATTCCATCCCAAGCTTCTTATTCAATGAAATTAACATCTCTGCTAATTATAACTTTCTTGGTTGATAGATTATAGAGTTTTTAGGCCTTGGATTCATCACTGTATCCAACAAAGATACACTTCTCCCCCTTGTTTTCCAACTTATTCCTTAATTTATTCAGGGACATTTGCATATTCCACACATTGAAATAATCTCATGTGAGTGACAAACTGCTTTTTTCCACTCCATGCTTCTTTTGAAACTATGTTCATAACAGATTTGGTTGGAAATCTATTTAAAATATAAGCTGCACAATTGACAGCTTCTTCCCAATACTCATTTGGAAAATGCTTTGCCTTCAACATACTCCTGACCATTTCCATGATGGTCCTATTATTTCTTTTTTCAACACCGTTTTTTTGTGGTGTATACCTTGTGGTAAACTACTTGTGTATGTCGTGCTCCCTGCAGAAACGTAGGAAGTCTTTAGAGATATAATGTCCACCTCTGTGAGATCTCAACACTTTTATGTAGTGTCCACTTTTCTTCTCAACAAGAGCTTTGAAGTGGTATAAATTTTAAAACACTTCACTTTTCTGTTTTAGAAAATAGACCCATGTCTTCCTTGTATAATCATCTATAAATGTCAAGACATAATGGTTGCCAGCTAATGATGGTGTTTGCATTGGTCCACACAATTTGAGTGGAAAATCTCTAAGGGTGCCTTCGCCCTTATACTCTTTCCCGTTGGAAATGATTCTCTGTGTTGTTAGCCCACGATGCAGCCTTCACATAAGCTGTCTGGTTTCTCTATGAGTGTTAATCCCTTTACCATCCCTTTTCTATTAAACAAATTTAAACCTCCGAAATTGAGATGTCCAAATCTCAAATGCCATAACCATTTTTCATCTTTCACTTCTTCTTTAAATATTTCTTGTGTTACAACTGCTACGTTGCCTCCTTCCTTCAAGTATGATCTGATCTTGAGAGGATATATTCTATTGCTTGTCATATACACTTCTGTAATGACTCTTTTACTTGGAGGTATATTTATGATTGTGCACACATAATTTAAAAAAAAAACATTGTAGCCCTTTTGCGTGAGCTGCCCAATGCTTAGAAGGTTACATTTCATAGCAGGGACATAATAGACATCTGGTATGAACTTATTCTCTCCCTTCTTTATTTGTATTTTTACTCTTCCTTTCCCCATGAAAAAGACTTTTCTATCAGTCCCTGTTGTCACTTCAGATTTCACATTCTCATCCAAATTGGAAAACATTGTTATGTTTCCAGTCATATGGTTACTACAACCTGAATATAAGAACCATACATCTTCTTGTTTTTCTTATGCTACATTACAAGTTAAAAGCACATTTCCTTGGTTCTGATTTTTACTTGTAAAATTTACGTTAGGTTTATTACACATGTCATTTTTCTTCTTTCTACCTTCAATGGCATAATTCCCACAATTTTTGCAATAATGACATTGGACTTGAGATTTATCATACCTCTGTCCTTGTGCTTGATTTTGGATTTAGCCTACGCTTGATTTTTGGTTGTTGCCCCTTCCACTTGTGCTTGCAGGGCTGCTTCTTCCACCTTTGTGTGGGCTTCTTCCTCTTCCTTGGTAGTATGATCTTCCTCGACCTCTACCTCGACCAAAATATATTTGTGTCTTGAATGCATGCTTTAATGAGGATTTTTTTCCTCTGTTCAGTCTATGTTCATGAGACATTAGTGATGCATTAAGCTCATCCACTAAAAATTGTGAGAGATCCTTCGTCTCTTCTATGGCCACTACTATGGCATCAAACCTTGATGGTATGTTAGGTAAACATGACTCGGGGTAGAGTCAATGTTGACTAGGGTAAATAGTAGTGGTTTTGGGCAACATGGTTTTGTGCACCCATAATTTCTAACAACTGGTATCAGAGCTTATGTTAACGTGTGAGAGAAAGCAACAGAGACGTGGTTGTTGAACTGCGTGGCCGGCCGGTTGAAGGCTATTGTTTATTGGGTTTTTTGTGATCGTGGACCGTGGCTAAACGTGGCACGATTGGTGCAAATCTGTGTATGCCGTGGGATGGCCAGATAAGAAGCTACGTGCTACAAATTCGCAAATACTATTGTTTGGACGATGGTTAAATGAATGTGTTTGCATCAGTGTTGGACCAATGAGGATCCCATGTAAGAAAAGCAAAGCTGTGGGATTTCATTACGTGCAGATCCATGAATGCTGAGAGGCTGTGAGGCAAACAGTTCAAGTGGTGCGTGGAAGATTGTTAAGCAGCACCGTGGGTTGAACGATAAAGCAGCCTCGTGAACTGGATTAGTAAGTCCCGAGAAGCCATGAGTGTAGATCTGTGAATACCGAGGGCTGTGAGATCCCACACCGTGGGTTGTCCAGATCTGTGTGTGCCAAGGGTTGTGAGCTCCCAAAACCATGGCCTGTCTAGATCAGTAAGTGCAGACCAGATCTGTGTTCTGTGTGGACCATGGACATGTGAGCATAGATTTAAGTGCAGTCATGTTTATAATGCGTATTGTTATAATGTGTTTGTAATGCTTATTTTTATAATGCATTTGTAATGTGTATTGTTGTAATGCGTATTGACATCCAAGCTGTAGTTTAGTTGTTTAGATTGATATCCAAGCTGCAAATAACAAACATGGATTTAAAACTCTATGTATAACCTGGTAGCAAGCTGTGTGGAGGAGAAGAGTTGTTGGTGTATGGGAGAACAACGATACCACTGCACTCTCATGAAGGTGATGAGATCAAAGGTGTAGCACTCTGGATGCCTCTGGTAAGTAGCAGGAGTGATGCTAAAGAATGGTTGTGGTGGATGCAAGGGAGAAGTTAAAACGACAACGCCAAGCTGGAAGCCACGGGACTGTGCATAATTCACGAGCTATTATAATGACTCTAGGGCATGCCATGGATCAATAAATTCGTATGCCTGGATGCGGATAGTGGATCTCAGTTTGTGGATGGGTTATGCCATTTTTTCACATGAAGGAGGCTAGAAGCGATGGTTGGTGTGCAGTACGTGAAACAAAATATTAGCAACAACCCGCAGGATGGACAACATAGAGCATATCTATGTGGAGTTGCGTGTGGTCGTTGCCAAGGTATGGATCGAGGTCACCCTACGACGAGAGGAAGAAATAAAAGTCTCTGTCTCGATCCAAGTCTCCTTACAAATCTATAAGAAACGTCAAAGGATCGATGGTGATGAAAAAGAATGCCAACCGGTCATCATGGTATCTGAAATCGTAGATCATAGCGCTGAAAAGATGCAGAGCATAGGCCATGTCAAAATTGTGGTCGATGGTGGAAAAGAGAAGGCTCACCAAGCGACTAAGTAGATAATAGAATGGACTAGCAAAAGCGTAGAGGTCAGATTCATGTACAACCATGATGTCCTCTTTGGAGAGGACATCATGAATGAATGTAGGAAATGAGAGAGGATACGAGCACATGGATAAATTAATTGATGAACCATGTATCTGAAGAGAATTCCTAGAGGACTGGCAGTTACAGAGGCTGATGACCCATGTAATCTGGTAGATGGATTTTTTTTATATGGACATTGATTTCATATTTATAAAGACAGTAACAATGAAACAAAAAAAAAAAATATTATGGAGTTGATTTTTACATGTAAATGGGCATATTGCTGTAGGACTTGGTATGGCATGCGTACCCCTGGATAATCACTGGTAAAGTCTGGGTTAGACCTAGGTGATAGTGGGGATGTCAAGTTAACAATTACCCTAGGTAAAAATTTGAAGGGGGAAGAGCTAGAGTGAGCGGGGTTGTCTCGCTTAGCAGGTTTGGCTGGATTTGGTCAATAATCCCCAAGTCAAGTTTAAGGGGGGAATTGTTAGGTAAACATGACTCGGGGTAGAGTCAATGTTGACTAGGGTAAATAGTAGTGGTTTTGGGGCACATGGTTTTGTGCACCCATGGTTTTTTTGCCCATGGTATTTCATGTAATGGAGCCTATAAGAAGCTGGGAATACTTCATTGTAATGTAGGCCTAGAGGTGAGTGGTGAAGGCTCACTTGGCTGGATTGGCTAGGGTTTTGGCCAATTCTTAATGAAATTTCATTGGTTGGGTTTTTCCCCAGAGTTTGGGGTTTTCCCGGTTAAATATTTGTGTTAATTTTTATGATTTGTTGTTGGGTTCTTTATGTTTATTTCTCTCACTAAAATTGTTTATTCTTTCTGTCGTAATTTCTAACAATGGTAGGCTTCTTAGGATTTTCTCCACTATTCTTCTTTCTTCAGGTGTCTCTCCATGAGATCTGATTTGGGTAACCAACCCAATCACATGTGTGAAGAATGAGTCTATGCTATAAAAATCTTTCATACAGAGAGTTTCAAAATCTCTCCTTAGCATTTGACTTTTTGTTGTCTTCACCTTCTCCATGCCTTGATAGGTTGTCTTGAGGATATCCCATGCCTCTTTGGACTGCGTTGCTACCGCAATCCTTGGGAAAATACTCTCATGTACTGCTTGGTAGAGATAGAAGAGGGCTTTGGAGTCCTTCTTCCTATTATCTTTCAACAAATTTATTTCTGCTTATGTCAAAGAATTAAGCGTTGCTGCATCTACTGGTTCTTGGAAACCATGTCCCACCAACTCCCAAATATCCTGTGAAGCAAGAAGGGCCCTCATTGTAATGGCCCAATAGTCATAATTCTTCCCATTGAAATGTGATAGTTGGGGATTTGTTAGGCTTGTGCATGTTGTTGTAATTCTGACTGTGTTTTTTGTAAATGAACAATCTCCTTGACTGTGTAAAACACAAACTTTCTCACTGATGTAAAATATTTCACTACTAGAGACTTGTGCTTCTATAAACAACAATATTACAGCTTCTTCAGTAAAGAGTGAACTCGTGCTTCTTTCATTGAGAGCCTAGACCTTCTCTGATACCATGTTGGAAATATTGAACAAAAATAATACACTGAGGGATGCTTCCCCAACAACACAGAGATTGCATAATTGCTGCGGAATTAACAGTCAAACATATAGACAATGTATTACACAGGAGCAGAATGAAATTTAGTTTTCTATTCAACTCAAAAAACATATGAAAATTACAATCCTTTAATACAAAATTGGTCAGAGCCTGTAAACCTAATGCTATTAATGCAAATTCAATGTTGAACGGGCGTTCAACAACAAAATCGTCCTTCTACCTATGATCTATTGTTTCAACATGAAAATAACGTACAAACCATAAACTGGCAGACCTAAAATTTCATTGGTTCCGCTTCTGAAAAACACATCGCATCCAGCACCCCATCAAAAATCACAGATCGGTGATTTTAAGATTTAACATATGCGCGATACAGGAATCACTTAAAACTTGTGATGTGCGATTGTGACATGGCACATATCGCATCGCATCCAAAATACAATAACTTGTGGGTGCTACACATTTGAGCTTTAACCTTTGCAATATGCGATTGCGATTGCATCACATCGCAAATAACATAAAACACATTGAGGGAAGTTTAACGAGAAAACACAAAAGTATGTGATTGTGATGTGTGGTAGCACTATCGCATCGCACCACAATTAACATAGCTTGTGGATGGAGAAAGTTAAGTGGTAAACATTGCGAAGTGCGCACTATAGTGCGGTAAAGTGCGGTAAGTGCGGTAAGCGGATAACAAAGGAAATGGGTGGAAAACAAAGGTTTACAACATTCGGTTAATGCGGTAAAGGTAGGTGGTGGGTCTCGCCAGATATCGCATCAGCAGGGATTTAACTTATGGCTAAGCATTAAGAGAAAAGATAAGGGATTTGCGATGCGGGTGGTTTTAAATGAAAAATTTGGTGAACTGTGGCAGGTAAGAAATAACGTAGATTTATGGCCGTGGGTACTTTTTTTGGATTTTGTATGAGCCGCCTGTGGATTTGGAAATTCTGGGATGTGTCCTTCCCTGCACAAAATTGATTGAAGTGTGGGTTGTTGCCGGTCTTTATTCATGGTGGTGTTTGGGAGTTAATTCCAA